>JAUZTB010000011.1:19647871-19658621 GCA_034780895.1 Rhynchobatus australiae
GGTCTTGAGAGTTATAAGGTAGCCAGGAAGGAGCAGAAGAAGGGACATGAGAAGACCTTGGCAAGTTGGGTTAAGGAAAACCTTAAGACATTCTACACATGTGAGGAACAAGAGAATGACTTGGGTGAGGGTAGGACAGCTCAGGGATGAGGGGGGTAAAATGTGTCTGGAGGCAAAAGACGTATGGGAGGTCCTAGGTGAATACTTTGCTTCAGTGTTCACCAGGGAGAGGGACTTGGATGAATGTGAGATGAGTATAGAACAGGCGAATGTGTTGGAGCATGTCAAGGTTAAGAAAAAACCAGTGTTGGAGCTACTAAAAAGCATTAGGATAGATAAGTCCCTGGGGTCGGACAGGATATAACCCAGGTAACTATGGGAAGCAAGGAGAGAGATTGCTGGAGCATTAATGATGGTCTTTAAGTCCTCCCTGGCCACAGGGGTGGTACCGGAGGATGGCAAACGTTGTTCCATTGTTCAAGAAAGGTAAAAGGGATAATCCCAGGAATTATGGACCAGTGAGTCTTGTGTTAGTGGAGGGCAAATTATTGGAGAGGATTCTTGGGCACAGGATTTGAGCATTTGGGGAAGCATAATCTTATTAAGGATAGTCAACATGGCTTTGTGAAGGGCAGGTCGTGCCTCATGAGCCTAATTGAGTTTTTTGAGGAAGTGACAAGACAAATTGATGAAGGTAGTGTGATGGATGTGATATATATGATTTTAGCAAGGCTTTTGACGAGGTTCCCTATGGTAGGCTCATTCAGAAAGTCATGAGGTATGGGATCCATGGAAAATTAGCTTGCCCACAAAGTCTGGAGGTTGGAGACTGATGGTGTTCTGCTGGGATCTGTTCTGGGATCCCTGCTCTGATTTTTTTTTTACATATAAGTGATTTGGATGAGGAACTGGAAGAATGGGTTGGTAAATTTGCAGATGACACGAAGGTTGGTGGTGTAGTAGATAGTGAAAAAGGTTGTCATAGGTTTAGACAGGATGCAGAGCTGGGTAGAGAAGTGGCAGATGGAGTTCAATCTGGAGAAGTGCGAAGTGATGCACTGTGGAAGAACGAACTTGAAGGCAGAGTACATGGTTAATGGCTGGATTCCTGGCGGTCTGGGGGAACAGAGATCTTGGGGTCCAAGTTCATAGATTCCTCAAAGTTGCCATACAAGTGGATAGGGCAGTTAAGAAGGCATATGGTGTGCTGGCCTTCATTAGCTGGGAAATTGAGTTCAAGAGCTGAGAGGTAATGTTGCAGCTCTATGGAACTCTGATTGGACCACACTTGGAATATTGCGTTCAGTTCTGGTCACCACATTATAGGAAGGATGTGGAAGCTTTAGAGGGTGCAGAGGAGATTTACAAGGATGCTGCCTGGGTTGAAGAGCATGTCTTATGAGGAGAGTTTGAGCAAGTTAGGGCTTTTCTCTTTGGAGTGACAGAAGATAAGAGGAGACTTGATAGAAGTATACAGGATTGAGAGGCATAGACAGAGTGGACAGGCAGCACCTTTCTCCCCCAGGGTGGCAAAGGCCAACTTCAGGTGTGTGGAAGAAAGTTCAAAAAACCTGTTAGAGGTAGGTTTTTTTTTCAAAAAAGAGTGGTGGGTGCATGGAATGCACTGCCAGGGGTGGTGGTAGTGGCTGATACAATAGGGTCATTTAAGAGATTATTAGATAGGCATATGGATAACAAAATATAGAGTGATATGGGAGGTGAAGTAGAGAGGGGGATGGATTGAATGGCGATAAGGTTTATATAGGTCAGCACAACATTGTGGATTGAAGAGCCCGTACTTTGCTGTTCTAACGGTGGTGTAGCAGTTAGCATAACGCTTTACAGCACTAGTGACCTGGGTTCAAATTTGGCCACTGTCTGTAAAGAGTTTGTATGTTCTCCCTGTGTCTGCGTGGGTTTCCTCCATATTCCAAAGACATATGGGTTAGGAAGTTGTGGGCATGCTATGTTGGTGCTGGAAGCGTGGCGACATTTGCGGGCTGCCCCCAGAACACTGCACAAAAAGATGTATTTCACTGTGTGTTTTGATGTACATGTGACTAATAAAGATCCTCTCTAGATTTTAGGAGAAATTTCTGCATGTGTACAAAGGCATTTTTTCATAACTCATTGCTCGTGTTAGTGCTCATAGTAATATTATGTAGCTTTACTATTGGATACTGCATTTCTAATCTTCACAGACAGCAAACTAGTTGAACTTCATGATTTTGTTTGAATTTCATAATTATCATGTGTCTAAGTAAAAACAAAATGTCCTAATTAGCAAAAAAAAACAATTTAATAAGAATTTTCTTCCTGGATTCATAAATGTGGGTTGGTTTGATGAGGAGATGAAATTTGCGCATAACCAACAGCAGATCAGCTGAATCCAGTAGAAAGATTTTTTCCTCCAACATTGCTATTCGTAAAATCCGGAATGAAGTTACAACCACATGGTGATTTCATCCAACCATGTTACACGAAACACCAATGTATTTAAAAGTGAAACTAAAAAATGTTTTCTATTGTACAGACTATACGTTTCAAATCCTATCTACTGAGCATGGGAATAGCTAATCCAGTTACTAGAGAAACACATGGATCTGGAACACATTATCATATGCAACTAGCTAAACAACTGGCAGGAATGTTGCAAGCTCCATTAGAGGTAAATAAATCTTTGTTTCTTCTCCCCATCTCATTTGCTATGACCAGTATTCTGAATAATTTCTGAATCTCAAAATAAAATCATTATGGATTTGGACTAAAAATGGAATCATTCAGAATTGTAAACCAGTTATATAAACAGTTTATATAAACTGGCATGGTAGCATAGCGGTTAGTGTGATGCTATTACAGTGCCAGTGATCGGGGTTCAATTCCTGTCACTGTCTGTAAGGAGTTTGTACGTTCTCCTGTATCTGCGTGGGTTTCCTCCAGGTGCTCCAGTTTCCTCCCACATTCCAAAGACGTACAGGTAGGTTAACCTGGGTTTAAAATGGGTAGCATGGACTTGTTACGCCGAAAGGGCCTGTTACCACACTGTAAATAAAATTTTTTAAAAATTTAATTTAAAAATTATACAAAGGACTAAATGCTTCATAAGAACTTCTGGGCTTCTCTGCTCAGCAAGTAGAGCTGTTGTCTCATGGCTCAAGCGATTATGGGTTCAACCCTGATCTCTGGTGCTGTTTATGTGGTGTTCGCATGTTCTCCCTGTGACTGCATGGGTTTCCTTTGTGTGCTCTAGTTTCTTCCCACGTCACAAAAATGTGCAAAAGTTAGTGGTTAATTGGCTGCTGACTTTTCCCTTGTGTCCAGATGAGTGACAGAATCTCAAGGGAGTTGATGGGAATGTGGGGAGAAATAAAATGGATTCGGTATATGATTAATGTAAAAATGAGTGCTTAGTGGTAGGTGCAGACAGTGGGCCAAGGGGCCTGTTTCTGTGCTGCATCTCACTATGACCTTGGTATTTCCAAGTCCCAGGATATAACCAATAATATCGGACAGTGGCACCACTCAATCCTTAGATTCATCCATCTTCTATACCCTCAGTACAGACTGATCTTGCATCTTTTTCAGCCCTTTCATTGCCACTTAAATCACACCCTCAAAACTCTCCAACTCCAGTGCCACCTCTGAACTACAACACCCCTTGCAGATCAGCAATTTGAGAACTTAAGATCTGGAACACATTTGAGAATAGCAGATTATTGATTTTACCACTGTTATCCCAGAATACAATAAGTAATGCATTTGATTTAGTCAATCACCACAAGTAAGTGGCGCTGACTGTAAACTGCTTGATGTTGTTGTGAAAAAGGATATTCTCCAACCCAGTGTAAATGATGGTATTAGAGTGGCATTATAACATCACTGTACAGCATATTAGATAATAATGGCGTGGTTAATTTGGAATCAAGATATTACCTTATGCATTCTTGATAAAACAGAGGAAAAGCAGAGCTGTTGAGCATTTGTTCTCAGTACTCATGATTGAGCAGTGTTTGCAGGGCTACTCCAAGTTTTCTAATTTCTACATTTTTTATTCTGGAGTGTGGGCAGTGTGCTGTCAAGACCTCCCTATTTTCCCTGGTTTGATACATGTTATTCCAGAGGCCATTGGCACTAGAATCATATATAGGCCAGAAAAGATCTGCATTTGAACCCCCTCAGAACCTTTTCTTTTCAATCTTTTTTATTGGTTTCAAATCAATACAAATTGTATATGGCATCAAAGTTTGTACGCATCTTACAAAGAGATCTAGTTATCACTCAAATCTTAGATAACCATACAATAATATAGAAAAAGCAAAGTCCAACGATCTCTTAGTTAATAAAGAGTATAAAAGAAAGGAAAGAAAAAAGGTTTATTATATAGATGAAAAAAAAAACCAAATCAAAATAAGAAAAATTATGAACAATATAAACTAAGCAAACAAAAATTAAAACAAACAAAACTGGGCCAAAATTTCTCAATAGAAACAAAGCAATATTATGTCATCAACTCTGATCCTCCAAATTAAAAAGTTAATGAAGGTGGATCTACATCATGTGAAAATATTGAATAAATGGACTCCAAATTTAAGCGAAGGGTCAACAGTACCACTCCCCTCAGAATCTGACAACTTCATGGATACAAATGCAGACAATTTCTGACTTCCATGCTCATCATGCTACAGAAGTCAAAAGTAAGCATTAGAAAACAGTACAAGGAGCACAAGAACAATTTAAAGAACAGGGAGTGCAAAAAGTCAGCAACTAACTGATATCATACATGGATTGAGAGATTTTTTTTCACCGCAGCTCAAGTCCAAGAAAAATGTAGGGTGCAAATCCATCCACTGCACAAAGCTTCCTTTGATCTTTCAAAAGCCTCTGACTCAATCAATCAACCAAGACTGGTTATGGAGAATCCTTCTCAAATTTGGTTATCCTCAGAAATTCGTTCTACATCTGCTACACAATGGTATGCAAGCCGTGATCCTAACCAACAGGTCCACCTTAGACTCAATTCCAGTGCAGATTGATGTCAAGTGAGGTCGTCTCATCACAAAAATCAGCTTCTCAATCTGTCTTGTTGCAAGACTGCTTCTTGCCTCCAACAAGATTCCCTTTGAAGTGGGTTTAACCTACAGCGTGAACAGCAAACTTGTTCCACTTTGTTGTTTTTAGAATGAGTTTCACCCTGTGTCTGTCAAATTACAATAAGCAGATGATACCTGCATGTGTATATTTGGAGATCAAACTCTAAGTCATTCAATGAAGAAACCCTAGTTATTTCCTGTTAGTTTTACTAATAGATCAGTACAGCACAAGAACAGGCCCTTCAGCCCACACTGTTGTGCTGAACCAGTTACATTAGTAATAATGTCCAACTGAACTAATCCCTTCTGCCTACATAATGTCCATATCCTACCATTTCCCTCACATTCATGTGCTTATCTAGGAGCTTCTTGAACACCCTTATTTTTGCCTCCAGCACCACCCCAGACAGCATATTCCAGGCAGCCAATACTCTGTATATAAAAAACTTGCCCTGCACATCTCCTTTGATCTTGCCCCCTATCACCTTAAATGCATGCCCTCTGGTATTTGACATTTCAACCTTGGGGAAAAGGTACCAGCTGTCTACTCAGTCTTTGCCTCTCATTATCTTATAAACCTCTGTCAGATCTCCCCTCAGCCTCTGCCACTCAAGAGAGAACAACCTAAGTTTGTCCAACCTATCCTCAGCATATGCCCTCCAATCCAGGCAGCATCTTGGTAAATCTCTTCTGCACCCTCGCCAAAGCCTCAACATCCTTCCAATAATGAGGTGACCATAACTGAATGCAATACTCCAGATGCAGCCTAACTAAAGTTCTACAAAGTTCCAGCATAATTTCCTGACTCTTGAACTCAGTGCCTCAACAAATGAAGGTAAGCATGCCATGTGCCTTTACCGCCCTATCAACCTGTGTATCCACTTTCAAGGAGCTATGATCCCTCAGCTCATCAACACTTAAGGGTCTTGCCATTGACAGTGTTCTGCCTCTTTACATTTGATCTCCCAAGGTGCAACACTTCATATTTGGCCAGGTTGAACACCATCTGCCATTTGCCCATATCTGCAACTGACCTATATCACACTCTATCCTTTGCCAGTCTACTATGCTATTCACAACACCACCAATCTTCGTATCATCTGCAGACTTACTAACACACTCACATACATTTTAATCCAAGTCATTTATATACACCACAAGCAGCAGAGGTCCCAGTACAGATCCATGAAGAACACCACTAGTCACAGACCTCCAGGTAGAATAAGTCCCATCGACCACTACCCTCTGTCTTCTACGGGCAAGCCAGTTCTGAATCCAAATGGCCAATTCTCTGTCCGTCTTAATCTTCTGGATGAGCCCACCATGAAGGACCTTGTCAAACCCCTTAACTAAAATCCACATAGATAACTACCTTTCTCGCAATCCCTCCACTTTCTGACCCAGTGCTCTGGTTCCCATCCCCCTGTCAAACTAGTTTCAACCCTCCCAAGCAGCACTAGTAAACCTCCCAGCCAGGATATTGATTCCCCTCCAGCTGAGGTGCAACCTGCCCTCCTTGTACAGGGCCCAGAAGACCTGAAATTCTGTCCCCTGCACCAGTACCTCAGCCACTCATTCATCATTAACCCTAGCTTTTTATTGGCTGCTGCTGATTAGCTAATTAACCAACTATTGCTAACAATATGCAAGTGTGTCTCTTTAAGGGTGCTGCTCACTGAAAAAGAACACCAAACAAAGAGACTCACCTCTTTTGAAAACTCCCACCTCTCATTCCAAGTACTTCCAACCCAAAAATAAACAATTGGCCTCTAATTTTCTTGTGAACTTCCTTGCTGTCAACTATTTGACCTCAAGCTTTAAAAAGCTATGTAAGGTTGTACTATTTCCATTTTAGCAGCAGAAAAGCATATTGTTCATTTAAATAGTTTCCTTTACTGTACTTATGAAATATCCACAAGTATAATGAAATTTAACTGTCAGTATGATGAGCAAAATATATTTTAAGTATTTCAAAGTATATTTTAAAATTACAGAACTACATTTATCAGGAAAATGGAAGAATTTGCATTATTACAGTGTAAGAAAAAATACAACTTTTTTAAGAAGTATGTAAGAAAATATTTTTAAATCACTCTTAAACTTGACAGGAACAAGGTGGAATGATGGCACTGACAGAGGTCTACTGTTTGACAAACCGCGCTCGAGGAATGGAGGTAATGCCGTAACGTGCAAATAATTCTCCATTGTTCATATAGATATAAAACATTAAATCTGCTATCTAGATGTAAACTAGATCAACTGAGCATCTAAGATGGACATTAGCTACATAAGAGGCTATACACCCTGACATAATGGCAAGTGTTTAACTAGCATTTGTCATTGTATTTTGTTGTTATTGATCATCCAACACATACTTAAGTGTTTCAGGTCATTGAGCAGAACTTTCATCTCATGGGATGACATCTGAACTTGAAGATGAGAGTTGCCTCAAATACAACACCTCCAGTTCTACTGACCATTTTGCTTCCTCTTACAAGGTTTTATCCTTGATTTAGGAATACACGATCTGAAGGGAGGGCTGGTGCCTGCTGATTTGAATTGTTGAACCATTAAAACTAGAATCCAGAGTGTGCCAAATGTAATTGTTTAAGTATCACTGACCATTTTGTGAACTAATATTAAAAAAAATTGTAAAGCAGTGTTTTTTTCTGTTTTACCTATGTTCTGAATTGTAACAGCTCCTTTAGTAATTATTATTGTACTTTGTTTCCATCAGCTTCTCTCACCAGAAGATTTAGTGAATGCTTGCAAAATGTTTGAGGCACTGAAGTTACCAATGAGGTAAGTGGATGTATGTCCATACTAATTCTGCAAGTCTCTCACACACGTGTTCAGTAGATTAAAATGTCATCAGTTGATGCATTTATTTCACCATTCAATTATGAGCTTTGTGGCTCATTCAACAGAATTTATGTTGAATTAATTTGGTTTCTTGCATATTTGTTTTCTATGCTTTTTATATCACAGCACCAATGAAAGTAATGATATTGATTGTTGAACTAACACATTTAATTAGAGTATTTGTTTATTGAAAAAAAACTCTATTAGAAAATGATTGAAGCAAGATTCTATCACAGAATATCCCTGTACTATGGATCATTTTGATATTTCCTTATTGCTAAGTGATGATGATTGATTGTATTGGGCATTTCTTTTAAATCTGGGAAGTGGGGGAAGAACTGAAGACAGAAATGCAGGAATTGGGACAAGTATGGTTGAAAACCCCATCAGTCGCAGTTGAGGTAAATGGAAGCCTATCAGAAGCATTAGTGTGGAAAGAGGCATTCAGAGAGGAGATGTGGAGAAGAAAGTGGAATAATGAAATATAATCCTTGGAGGAAACTAGGTAAGGGTAAGTCAAAACCAGGTAATGTGGGAATTGGTGGACTAATAATAAATAATTGTTGACACACCTTATCCTCGGGAACCTGAATATATATTAAGGAAGGAATGAGGAGAGTTGGAGATAGATAACATAAGGGTAAGGGAGAGATTAAATTGAAAGCAAACTGGAAGACTTCATATTTCAGGCAAGAGCAAGAAATAGTGTCATTGTGCTCCAGGAAGAGAGTTGCGTGAAAGTAGGACTGTTACAAAGAATGTTTCAGATTTCCCACCAAATGGAGATTATAATCAGGACCGATCCAGGTTCCCGTAATAAATTGGAAGAAGTGCTTGAAGTCAGTGGAGAGGTTATTCAATGCAAGTCCAACGAAACAAAAGAGGAAGGCATGTGGGCAGTACTGTGGAAACTGAGTGTGAAGGAATTTCATGTCTGTGAGGAAAAAGGTAATAGGTCCACAAGTGTAGGTTGAAAGATGGTTGTGATTGGAAGGAAATGGTTCCATGGGGCAAGAACAGGCTGAACTTTAGGGTCTATAGCATAATCCTGTTTGTGGAACCTGGGGAGGAGGGGAAAGAGATTGATGAATACATCAAGAGGAGATGAGAACAGTGACAGTCTGGAAAATAATATCTTAATGTTCGATGGTGGAGCCTTGGTCAGTGAGGATACTGGTGGATGTGTCATAGATTTAGTAACAGCCTGACAAAGCAGAGGATTGTTTCCCAAGTGCCACCCTTGTCTCGAGGCTTAATGAAAATGTCAGGGTTAGCCTTGAAAGAAGTGAGTACTCCTTGTTCAGGATGTGGTAGATTGGAGTGAACAGAAGGAATAGAAAAGTTAGGATGGCTGTTGTCACGCTGACAGTTCCCAATAAAAAGATCAGTGCAGGGTGTAATGGAAATTCTCATTCAGGAAATGGGGCTTGCCATCTGGAGAAGGCTCCTCGCCAAAGAAGTGAGCAAAAAGACAAGAGTGACTGAAAGTGAGCTAAGCCTTGTGTTGAGCTCCAAATTCTGTTTCACATTTTTCCAGTGTGTTGATCTTGCTCTGTACAGCTGGCCAGTACATCTGGAGCCCTGATGCAGGGAATTGTCAATGATCCCTTTCCTCCCACAGATTCTGCTCAACCCACTGAGTTCATCCAGCAGATCGTTTATTGCTCATTGATTGTAATTGGTTTTTGACATCCTGTGGTTGTGAATGGTGCCATATAAATGCAAGTTATTTTTTTGCTCTGGACTTTGCTGGATCAGTCTCTGAACAACAGCAAAATATTATTGTTTTACTCTTTCCGATTTTTGTTTAACATTAGTTCACGTGGCAGTGACATGTTTGGGTTGTGAAAAGACTAAATGCATCACGTAATAAACTACAGAGACTACAAGTCCAGCTTCAATATCTAGCATCTGTTACACCTGGAATAGTGCCACCAGAGTTGGGATTTAGGGGAGCACAGGCAGCAGAGGTGAAATGAATTAAGAACTCTAGTCCCTGATGACCAACCATTGTGGCCTGCTTAAAAGCAATGCCAGAATGAAAGTGAGCTTCATGATCGACTATGCTGTCAAAGTCTGGGTGCAGGTTGCATTCAACCAGAGTGCACCAGGGATCCACAGAACAAGGGAGAATGGGCAAGGGATTGATTGCAGATGCTGAAAAATTACCCTAATAAACATATAACTTGTATCCCTGCTTCTTTGTCCTCCAAATATAGTGGGGTGGGTGGCTTCCATGTATGTAGCAATGAAACCATATGTGAATGTTGATTTTATGGTGATTTTAAAATCCTGTTTCAATTATTAAAACTGATTTATTTTTCCTCCAGATGCAAGCTGCTTCCCTGACTTCCATGTCTGGCTTGAACCAGATATTCCATTGCTTGAATTACTGGATGGAGGTTTATCCTGTTAGGCAACCACAATGCATTGTCCCTTGGGTATGGTAGTATTTCATGTCTGGTAGAAGATCGGGTCTAAACTGAGCATCACTTTATTGCATCTGCAGGACTAGAAACAAATGCATACACTAAAACATTGGCCAAGTAATAACCAACAATCTTGGATTGTGGAGGAGGATATTGTAGTGTGAAAGGTCATGGCTGTCATGTGACCGTGACAACACTGACCCCTCTGGCTGGGATGACACCATTAAGCACATGACCGAAAGCGACACCACTGTCAATCACGGTTTGGCTCCACCCTTGTCCTTGCTGGACCACTCAGCCCCAGCAGTATACAGGTGCTGCATGTTTCTCTCTCTCTCTCTCTCTCTCTCTCTCTCTCTCTCTCTCTCT
>JAUZTB010000011.1:19917323-19927908 GCA_034780895.1 Rhynchobatus australiae
TGAACACATACAGATTGGGTGAGACTAGAACCAGAAGACATTCCTTTTGAGGGAAGGGTGACATATTTAAGGGGAATCTGAGGTGGAACTACTTCACTCAGAGGGTGGTGTGAGTGTGGAATGAGCTGCCAGTGGAAATGGTAGATGTGGATTCAATTCCTAACTTTTAAGAGAAGTTTGGATAGGTATATGGATGTAAAGGGTTTGGAGGGATATGATCCAGATACAGGTAGATGGGACTAGGCAGAATATTAGGTCAGCATTGACTAGGTGGGCTGAAGGGACTGTTTCTGTGCTGTAGTGCTCTGACTTGAGAACATGTGCCACCAGGCTCAAGAACATACACTAAAAGATGACCTTTTATTTCCCAATCTACCTTGTGGCCCTTTCACTTTATTTGTCCTCCTGCACTGCACTTTGTCTAACTAACATTATATTTTCCATTCTGTTTTTCTTTTCTACTACCTCAATTTACTTGTATATGGCATGATCGGTCTGGATGGCAAGCAAACAAAAGCTTTTTGCTGTATTTGGTGCATGTGACAATAAACCAAAACCAATCCAACACAAATGATCTGCTGGTAAAAGTAATTGTTCTTTCAAAGAGCCATGTTGTTCCACATGGCTGTTCTGTGCTGTGCTGTGAGATTCTTCAAGACATCAGTAACATCTTGGTGACAATTTTATGGCTTCAGGGTCAGTTTTGCTGATCTTAACTCTTTAAAGATAATTTGCAATTGTAAAACCTGATGTTTGGATTGGAACCATTCCCTTGTCCTATGAATATTGCAACAGCTTAAATTGCATCCAACTTTCAATCCAAGCTGTTTCAGAGGATTGAAAATCATACAAAATTTGACTCCAGTTTAAAAAAAGTGATAGCTGGAGACATATGTTTAGAAGAACATCATAGGTGGAGATGGAGGTTTCAGCAGTGAGGCAGTATGACGTGCAGTAATGATGGAAATTGAGGATCCTCCAGAAGCCAGAACTGGATGAGGACAAGAGCTGAGAAGGTTCTGAGCCCATTTGGAATCCCAGAGGTGGGAGATATCATGGTATTTGGAGGAAATTACAGGGATAGGGAGCAATTCAGGTGATGGAGGGGTCAGAACAAGAGAATGGAGAATTTTAGAAGCATGGTTTGTTGGGGGTTAATAACATCAAAATAACAACTCAGTTCATCTGCTTCAATGACTGATGTACGAGTATATATGAGAGACAGAGAGCCACAGATAGGTAGAGAGAAAGGGCAGCGAGAGGGAACAAAAATTAGAAATAGGCAGGGGTGCAAAATGGAGGAGTGGTGCAAGTGATCGAGAGAAAGGTGAGAGGCAGAGACAAAAATAGTTTTAAATAGAGAGAGATATGGTGGGAGGATACAGAGAGGGGGGAGTGGAGAGAGAAGGGACAGAGAGATATTGAGTAGAGAGAGGGAGGTGGAGAGAGAGCTCTACAAGAGAAAGAGGGTGATAGTGAATATCAGAAAACACAAGATGTCTCCTCAACCCTCTTCCCACCACAATCCCTCTTTCCCTGAGTTACTCGCCACATCATCCCAACATTCCTTTCTTCATAAATGCTACTTATTGTATTCATATAGTCTAGGCTGTTGAGTATATCCAAGTCTCACCATTTATAACACATTACACAATTCATCTCCCATGAGGTAGTCCTTCATTGCCAGATTGTCTCTTCAAATGGTGGCAATACAATGATGCATTTATACAGTTGAAAAATACCTTTCCTAGTACACAGTGGTAATTCAGTCTCTGAGGCCACTGAAGTTTACTGGAGTTTTGCTTTTGTGATTTGCATAGCTTGATTGGAATTGTAATCAATTATTGGACACATCCTCTGGAAATGCTCCATTGGTTATCAGAAGGGATATGGCTTTTTATATTCTGATGTTCAGTGCACATCCTAATGTTTTAATGTAATAAAACCTGTTTTCTGTACAAATAATGGAACTTGACATTGCATTGTCTTGTGCCCATATTGATTTCGTAAATCACCTGAAACTTTTTCAGTGTTATGAATTATTTTGTCTTGCAAACATTTGAATGATGCTCAGATAGCAATTTGGTTCTATCTGGTATAAAGAATTTTGTTCCTTTCCACAAGATTGTGTAGGGGGGAAAAAAAAAGAGGCCTTGGTGCAGTTCCTTGGAGAACACAATAGACTGATAAATGTCTAGAATATGTTAGAATGAGATTTATCAAATACCTTTTTAAAATTTTAGACATCTAATCAATTGCTGCTAGTTTTGGGAACTCTTTGTTGGCTGGCATTATAGGTGAATCCAGTGTTGCTATTAAGATTTTAATTCAGTGAAATATACTGAAGATGGTTCTTCTAAACCTGTAATGATATTTTCTAGTTTTTCAGTGGATTCATGAGATGTGAGAGACTGGGACCTTTTTTGTATGTTGTTTTGTTCTTCTTTGTCCTGAAATGTTGCCAGGTTGTCATATTGAACTGGTGTAATGATTGTGGCAGGTGGTGCTTTCAAGAGTGATACAGCTAACGTAAAAAAAAATTTGACCTGGGTGACCATGAAGGAATGACAATTTGCATTGAAGTTAAGATGACTTTTAACATGGAGGGGGATTGTGACTAATGGTATTCTCCTTTAATGTTGGTGTTCTTGATCTCGACTAGAGGTTGTGGGCCTATTGGGCTTGGTTGGTTTTAATGGGTTGCGGACAACTTCGTAGATTTACAGGAACAGTGTACCACCTTAAAATGCAGTCTCAGCAGCATTCTGCCTTAGCCCAAAGTGTATGCATGGAGTCTCAAGGCATTGAAGCCCTAAGTGAGTTGTAGAAATAGAGTAGCTTTTCCTCCTGTAGTTCCTTAATACCTGTTACTCATTTGGTATATCACCCATTTTATCCATGTGCAATACCTTACTGAGTTTTGCCCAATTCTTCAGAGCATCAAGACAATCTTGATCCTATTTAGCCTGATATTTGCATTAAGAAACATTAACACAGACACACTTTACCTTTTGCACTTTGACACTTGGTGAGTGCGGGATTACTAGCAACATTAAATTCTGTTAAATTACCTGGGGTAGGAATTGAATCCAGGACTTACCAGACCTTTGAATTCCTTGTTCAGCAGTTTTGGAATGGTTTTCCTCAAACTTGTTTTGAGCCCTAAAACTCTTGGTTTTTCAGCTTGCCCTATGTTGTCAGAAACTTAGTAGATTTGTATTGTAGTTGTAAATTCAGTTAAATGAATGATTATTTGCAATATCTATTCTTTAGTTCGGTCATTAGTTTGCAGCTATCTTGCCTGGAAGGGAAGTGTGTGGCATTGATAGCAACTCAATAATTGCACCATTGAAAAGAGAATAATGGCACAGGATGGCAGTCTGTCAAAGTTAATTACTTCCAAAGAGAGTAGATAGGAACCTTCATTACCTTTTCATATAGGACATTGATCAAATCACCTCCCCTGCTGGATAATGAAACTTGGCAGCCAATCTGGATTTTATTGTACAGTACCTGTGGGACATGTGCCTCCAATGTAATCTGCTCTCTGCCAGTTACTGTGCTCACAGTCTCAATCTTTCATTTCAGATGTAATCCACATGTGTAATTGCTTGAGCCTTTGAATAGGATGCCAGATGATGTAAACTTTGCGACTAGCATTATAGCATAATGCACCACATTGCTTTACATCAACTTGCTGTGTTTTTAAGCATTTGTTACAGCATCTTGATTATATACCTGTATAAACTGTGGTACACAAATATCAAATTTTCTGTAACTAAGGACTTTTTATTACATGGATTTACTTTCAATGCAAATGGTAGGTGCTGCAAAGATGACCAAATTCTTTTAAACATGCCAAGGGCTATGACCAATTTTAAACTGGAAAGGAAGCAAGAATTGATTTTCAGAGTGACATTCTGTACTATTTGGCAGAGACTATCCTCCCTCCAAAAAGTGTCCCCTTACTACGTGGTTAGGGAAAATGCAAGCTGGTATTTGATTCAGGAACTATACAAAGATTTGCATACTTCATTACTTCAAGTACACTTACCTTGCACAATTGGAATCGTAAGCTTTAACAAAACCCATTGCAAAGTAATATACAGATACAAAAAGCACAAGCTTGTTCAGCTTGTTGAAACGTTGCACTTGAACTGCTCCTGTACACAGTTCATGTCGTAATCCATCAGAGATATTACACTTTTACATGAACTGTACTGTTTTGCTTGAACTGATTAAATGCATTTTATAAATTTAACCCAATCTCAGGTTTTCATTCTCTAGCGTCTTTGCAATGGTATTGATGCCATGTGTGGAATTTGCCTGATGTTAGAATGTAGTACATCTTTGAACTCTATACAGTTGTCGCGTTTGGACTTCTTTTAAAAAAAAATTGGCATCTGAAATAAAATCAGAAAACGCTGGAAATGCGAAGTGGGTCAGGCAGCATCTGTGGAAAGAAATGGAGTTGCATGTCAGATCTGAGATTATGACCAGAATCAATTTTTAGCACGTCATTGTCAGAAAGGATTTATTGCTGAGGCTTGCTTCGATCACTTGTGTTTTGCTAGTTCTTTTCCTACTACCAAAGTTTGTCTTACTTAATAGATAAAGTGGAGTCAACATTGGCAAGGTCAGTTGAAATCTAGTTGTGTGGGACTGAACCTTTTTTTTCCAAAAGCAAAAGAAACAAAACCATTAATGATTTTGGGTTTTCTGTTCCTGATGATGGCCTTGATCTTTTTAATTGCCTACAGCCCAAATAAATTATTTCCCAGTACACAAGCATTTTTTTGGAATTTTGTCTTGAAGCTTTTGGAGCACTTCCTTGAATATCCAGAAGTTTTGCTTTTATGTACAGTTGTGATGGGTGCAATTAGAATGCCATATTGATTGGGCAAACTGCTGGCCTTATCCATAGGTGCCTGGAAAGATTTATAGTGACTATTTTATCCCATTTTAATAGCTCAGTATATCTGTGGGTGAAGTAATGTCTTCTACATTAAACTGGGCAAGGGTGTGAGATGGAACTAATCTGGTAAACACCTTTTGCCTCTGCCATTTCAACATGCCCTCTTGATATGTGGGTCCATCCCTTTTATAAAGAATCATATTTTCTCTGCAGAGAGGGATGGTATTATTTATCTTGGGTGTTGCCAAATCATTCTGTGGCACTTTCAGAAATGTCTTGTATTACTGCAGTTTATTCAGCTCCTCTTCTCCAAGGCATATGGTAGGTACCCCTTCAGGTTTTTAATAAATTGCTTTGGCATTTGGCTTAACACATGCAACAATGGTGTCAGTTAATATTTATATAAGAATCCCTAAACTTGTTTATTTTGTTCTTGTAGCTGTTTTACAAATGGTTATAATGAATTAACACTTTTTCCAGTCCACCCTGAACTCTTTCAGCTAGTCTCTCCTTTAGCAGAGAGGATCTGTTCACATAATTAGCCAGCAAAATTGGTAACCTTGTCTGTTCTCCATTATGGAGATAATCTTTTTAAGAAAGATTATATACAGTAATTGCTAATCTGCTTTCTTGACCTCTTTTTGCACATTCCAGCCTTGCAACTTCTCTCAACCTCTAGTGCTGTCATGAAGTAGTAATACAAAAGCTAAAACAAGGTCAAATGGGACGTTGCATGCAAGCCTGACCAATGTCGCAGATACAAGAGGCTGTGGCTTTAATGGGTGGGAAGTTCAAGGAAGGTATCAGAGGAAGGTTTTTTACCCAGAGTGGTTGAGACATGGAATGTGCTGCCTGGGAGGGTGGTGGAGGCGGGTACATTGGTAAAATTCAAGAGATTGCTAAATAAGCATATGGAGGAATTTAAAATAGAGGGATATGTGGGAGGAAGGGGTTAGATAGTCCTAGGCGAGGTTGAAAAGTCGGCACGACATTGTGGGCCGAAGGGCCTGTATTGTGCTGTACTGTTCTATGATTCTATGATAACCACTCAAAGTAGGGAAATAAGCATTTGGGATGATATTAGGAACTTCAAGGCCATGCATTTGGGAACACAGAAGCCCTGCACAAGCAATAGAAGAAGCAAACCACCTCGCAAACTCCCCACGCTGTCAGTCATCACCTGCCCCATCTGCAAACGAGTCTGCACTTCTCACATTTGGCCTCATTAGCCACCTTGGAACCCACCATGTGGAAGCAAGTCATCTTCAACCCTCAGGGACTGCCTAAGAAGAACAAGGAGGAAGAGGAGGAGGAAGAAGGAAGGACAGTCTCAATGGCATCTGTTGTTAGACCACTCACAGAATGACCAACGCTATACGCAGTTATGGTTCTCCTACTTAACACCAATTCATGCCCCACTGACTCATAGAATCCCAATTTACACAGAAAAGTAGGGCTACCATGAAGGAAAGGTGGGCTTCTCATATTTCTACACACAAGAGCCCGACAAGTTGACTGCACAGCCAACACAAACAGATCTGCAAGTGTCCCAACACCATTCTGAGTATACAATTGCTCGATTCAGGGCAGGTGGACTAAGTTAAAATTGGCATCCTTTTGTGAATATTTACAGTGCAATCCCCAGTCCTGCACTTCAGGCACCTTGAAGTTCAAGGGCATTTTTTTCAGGTTATGCACCACCCTGACTTCAAAGTCTGTTATCATTCCTTCACCCTTGCTGACTCAAAACCCTGGAACACTTCACCTGACAGAGGGAGAACCTTCACTATGCACTGCACTGCCTCAGAAGAAAGGCTGCAAATGCTGGAAATCTGAAATAAAAACAGAGGGTGCAGGAAACACTCAGCAAGTCAGGCAGCATCCATGGAGAGAGAAACATTTAACGTTTCAGATGGAAGACGTTTATGTGAACTGGGAAAGAGAGATAAATAATCGTAGTTTTAATGGGGAAAAAAATTTGTTAAGGGGATGGATAGGGCAAAGAGAGGGCAAGACCAAGTTAACTGGGTTAATGGGATAACTTAGATGGTGATTATTCTTCTTTGTCTGTGTTATGTGTTGCTAATAACAAGGCTATGGGATATGCCCAACAGGTCAAATTGAACTAATGGAGCAAGAAAAACTGAACCAATATCACAGATGACTGACGTGCAGCAGAAATATTCAGTTTTCATACAGACAGAGAAAATAAGTTACCTATGTATGGAGAAATCAATACTGAGTCTGGATTGTGCTGGGCGGCGTCCCTTCATCTTGGATTGGGCCTTTTTATGACAGTCAGGAGGCCACAGTCAAAAGTGGGAATGATGTGGAGAATTAAAGGCAACCAGACACGTAGGGTCACTCCACAAAGCGATATTGGCTTTTATGACAATCCATTATATACACGATCACTGAAACCAGATTTTTAATTCCTGTTTTTAGTTTATTACTCGGATTTAAACTTTTTGTGGTCAGATCTGAACTCATGTCTCCAAATCAATAGTCCAAGCCTCAAGTTACCAGTTCAGTGATTTAACCACTATTCTCCTATAGCCTTGAGAGGAGGGGCAGCTCAGATGCTTCATATTTAAATAGTTTCTGATGAGTTGGGGAATGTGTGGAACATATTGCTCAGGGAACCAGACAGTGTGGGATCAAAAACGGAGAACCGCTGGATACTTGAGGGAGAGGGCAATATTGAGAGTTACACGTATTTGAGACCAAACAGATGGTCTTTGTGCCCTGTGTTTTTCCACGCTCTCAAGAACATGGTGTTTATTCCAAGAAAATAAAAAAAAAGACACGGACTTAATGCTTTATTTAATAGACAATGTTTGTTTTCATTCTGGTGACTTTGAACTAATCTCTGCCTGTCTACCTATGGCCTCCTGTCACCCAATGCGAGTTTGTCATTCTACGGCTGGTCTTAATAGAAATCATCAGCTTTTCCTCTGGGATTTTTTATATTTTCATGCTGTAAAATGAAAGTTCCAATTGTTCAGTGCAGCTGAAATTGCCACGACTTTTTCTGTCGCTGGCATGAGAGTTCAATATGCAGGAACATTTACTTTGTTCCACAATGCAGGTAATGGACAATTAATCATCGGAGGAACTGCCAGAATATTACACAATTAGGATGTTCTCAAGAAATATCAATAAATCATCGACTTAAAATGTTCGATGCTCTAAAAACTGTCACTTTTAAATTATGAATACAAGTTGTCTTTTATCCATTGTATAAATCTTCATTAGGATTTTTTACATGAAAAACATACATGTCTCCCAAATGTCTGCATTGAAATGATGATCACTTTTTCCTATCAAGTCAGCATGCTTTTCCTGTCTCTCACACTTACAGTCCTGGTCTGCTGAAATGATCAACAACAACTTGATACTTTTGTTACCATACAACATAGAAGGAGGCTTTTCAGCCCAATAACTCTATGCTGGCCCATGAATCCATTCCCTAATTATTTTCCTGTAGCCTATTCTCTCACATACCATTAACAACTTGCCCCAACAATTCTCCCAACATTTATCTGCACCAGGCAGGATCTACAATAGCTAATTGACATAACAATCAGACTACTTTGGGACGTAGGAAGGAACTGGAGCACCTGGAGGAAACCCAAATAGTCACAGGGCAAATGTGCAACTTCCACACAAACACTGCTGGAATTCACAATTGAACCTGGGTTACTGGAGCCGTGGTACAGTGGCACCAACTCAGTTGTCTTTAACATGGTGAAACAAACAGAATCATTACTACTGCACTTTAGCACCGAGCCATGTACCATGCCAGGTGGCCTAAATCTTATGCAAAGAAATAGATTTTAAGCAGCATCTTAAAGAGAAAAGTGAAAGCCAGAAAAAACTCTGCTTCCTCATTGTGTGACTCTATAATGGTACAAAGAAGCTTAGAGAGGCAATTGCAGAGCTTAAAGTTAGCATGGTCTCCAGTGGTGGAACGATTATAGTTGGGGATGCTCAAAGGGCCAGAATTGATGTAGTGCAGAGAAATCAAGAAGGTAAAGAGATGGTGGTGGGAAAGGGGGCTAGGTTACAGAGATAAGAGGGGCTGAAGCCACAGAGTAGTGAGGAAGAGTTGACTTGCGCCTGATTCTCTTTCTACAGATGCTGCCTGACCTGTTGTGTTTTTTTTTTCCAGCACATTTTGTTTTTATTTCAGAATTCCAGCATCTGCCATTTTTGTTTGGTTTCATTTACTGAGGCCACAGAGGACTCATTGAAGTTCCGACTTTGGGGATGATTCAGTGTTTTTGAACTGCTCAGAATGCTTCTTCTGGACACACTGAATGAAATTCACAGAAACAGCCACAATTGTGTTAATGTTAGCACTTGTTTGGCTCCTGCAGGATGCAATATATTATGTAAAATAACAATAGGGAAAGTGGGAATTAAAACTTGCAAGCACATTCGAAGTGGCATCATAATTAGAAACCTTTGCTCCCATAAGATCATTTGAACTTTTTAATTTGTTTGCAATATACAATGGTTTCTCTATACAAATACGTCTTCTTGACAAGAAATAAACTCATCTCTTTTTAATGTTATATCTTTTGCCTTGTTCCTAAAATATTTGCCTCTGTTGATGACTCCAACATGTGGTATTAATAATTACTCCTATTTAGTTCTGATACTTCAACTTCAAACTGAAATTAACCAAAGTATGTCAAATTGAGCAGATTGGATGCTTCCTTTTAAAATCCAAACTGCTAATAAAATGACTGAGAAGCAGTCAACCTCTTTTTACCAACCATAGCCAATATGGAATCCGGGATCAGATCTTAAGAGGCGGTGATAACTGCGTGGGTCTATATAAACATTGATGAGAGCCAAGTTGGTATGGGAAGAATCTTGTAGGCTTAGGAGTGGATAGGATGTGGAATTCCTGTTTATTTTACTAAGGATGTGAAGGGCAGCTGGGAATTGAGTTAAATTTTTGGATTGCTGAATTGTAACCAAGCTCTCTTTGTCGTCCAGATGCAATTGATCAGCCAGTGTGGTATACCTAACCCTCTGGAATCCATGTGTAATTTGGGGAATACGATACACCATGAATGGGAGAAAATGAAGAAAAGTAACGTATTCATGGGAATGTTGTAAGAAGGCAATTTCTCCTTGAGCTTCGTATCAGCGTATTGGGAAACAAATCGTCTCCTCCTGGGGTGCATCAGTTGGACCAAGGATCAAGCTCCAATGTCAGAGTTGTAGATCATGAAGTCTAAGAGTCACACAGCACAGAAACAGGCCTTTTGGTCAGTCATGCCCATGTTGACCATCACACTCCTATCTGTACTATTCCATTTTACCAGCACTTGGTCTGTAGCTTTCTCTGCCTAGGCGATGAAATACTCTGAGAGCATCTACTCAGGAAGTGCACTCCAGATTCCAACCACTCTTTGGGTGAAAAAGTTCTTCCTCAGATCCTCTCCAAACCTCTTACTCTTTACTCTATGCCCTCTAATTTTATCATACCATCTCAGGTACAGAACATTTCATTAATATTCTGATTTTTCATACACACACACTCAATTTCACAGATTTCAACTCTCATATGAGTTTCATTAATCAGACCACTTATATAGTAGTTAACAATAATAACAAAACCATTATGTTAGAACTTTGCCCATGATAGATTAAGGC
>JAUZTB010000011.1:19944342-19954389 GCA_034780895.1 Rhynchobatus australiae
GGGAGGGAAGGGTTAGATAGATCTTAGAGCAGGATAAAATGTTGGCACAACATTGTGGGCTGAAGGGCCTGTACTGTACTGTAGTGTTCTATGTTGTAGGGGTTTGCAGTTGATGTTGATGACACCCAGGATTACTTCCTCCTTTATACCATGACGCTGCCAAATCTGGTGGGTCTGCCCTGCTACTGTGATGTACCCAGGGAGAATTCACGGAGAAGTCTGGCATGTTGTCTGTAAAAGAATGACTCTGAGGATGATTATTGAACTGTTGCTTTACTAGTCTGTGGGACAGTTCTCCCAATTTGGACATCAGTTCCAGCTGCTTGAGAGGAGAATTTTTACAAAGTTCACTGGGCTTGGAATTGAGTGTCCAGATTTGGTGTGTGGGCCAGTGCTGTGTTCAATCTGGTTTTATTTTTTGTTTCAACACACTGGTTGTGATACAATTGTGTTGTTTGCTTGGGCATTTAAGAGACAACCACCTTGTTGGGTTAGTAGTCACCCATAGGGAAGACTCGGTAGAGATGGCAGATTTTCTCCACTGAAGGACATAGGTGAACCTGATGAAACTTTTTGCAGCAATCTGGTAGTTTCGTGGCCAGCATTGCTGATTTAATTGAGTTTCTGTTTCAGAGCAATGACTGTTGCTGCAGCAGAGCTTCCTTGCTGAAATTTATTTGGCTGTTGTAAATATGAAAATGTAGTATTTTCGATGTAAGAATCTTTTCTTTAGCATCATTAACTATCCTGGTGGTACACAATCCAAAATAAGATTGGAAAGCTAACAATGACTCTTAATAGTTTTGTCCTTTTCTGTTTTATTATATGTAGACTTGATATTTATTGAAACAGAAAAACCTGATTTGAAATTGAGGAGGAATAGTTAAGGGAATCATTTTGAAATGTAGGAGTTAAAGGTAGTCAATGACTTTGCATGGTCATGCTTAACTAAGTTGGATCTTTATAAAGAGGTCAATGACCTAGTGAATGAGGGTTGGACAATGGATGTTGTATAGCTGAATTTCAAAAGGTCACATACTGTTTGACATAAAAGGGTATTGCATATTTTTTGGATCTGGTGGCATATGGCAGTATATTAGGCTACATTAGTTATTAGTCCATGCACACAGGTAGTTGCTGACATGGAGTGATTAGGGATTTTAGTGCTGATTGGGAGGATGATTGTATTAAGATTTCAATAGTTGGGAGAACCTGGATCCAAGACCTTTTTATGGCAGTGTGTGAAATTCAAGAACAGTGGCCCAGAAATCCATGCTAATTTGACTGTGATGAAATGGCAATGTGCAGTGGATCTATGCTGGCTTTGCATGAGTCCACATGGGATCTGTTTTCTTGCATGCTCAATAGATATCAAAATTTTGATATGCAATGTACTATGCTGCAACCTCATTGTCTTTAAAGTTTGATCACCTGTAATAGGAGCCTTTTAAAGTGCATTTCTAAATGGGAACAATTGCTTCAAGGACTGAGGCAGTTTGGGATGAGTAGAGATGGGGAGCAGGCACCATGCATCTCCAGACATTCTCCTGTCAGAGGTGAACATTTATGGTACTGCTTGGGTGGTTCCCTCCCATCATCCCATCCCATCCCATCCCATCCTTTCCTTTCCCTTTGCCCCAATACCAGAAGATTTTGCTTGTGACGAGGATATTAGAACCATCCATGAGGACTCCAGGGCTTGCTTTAGTGGCAGGCTTGATGAAATTGGTTCTGTTGTGACTATGCTCTCTAATTTGTGCTGGACCAGGCCTTGCACTCCATTAAGGCTCACTCTTACATTTAAAGTCCCTATAGTTTCATGTTTTTATAAGTTCTAGTTTTTAATTGCAGGACATAATATTTTATAAATTATAATGCTTTTGAGTAATTTTTGGCCAGATCAGTAAACCTTCCAATTGACATAGTTTGACATTTGCTACTCTAATACTGGGGGGAGCCTGGGGGAGTTGGATGAGAATGTGGGGAAATAAAGAAAATGGGATTAGTGTTAAATGGGTGCTTGATGGTCAGTGCTGACTTGGTGGGCACAAGGACCTGCATCTATGCTCACTGCCATCTATTTGAACTATTCTCCATTTCTTCTAAAGCATCGCTTTGTAAGGAATTGGGGAAAGAGATTTGAACAATCCTCCTACATCTAAAAATATTATAAATGGATACATTGACATTCTTCTATGTGGAAGGCTGGTCATGGTGTTGGATCCAGACATATCATTCTGACTTAGGAATTTTTTTTTGTCACTTTAGCCTCCCCTGTGGCTTCTGCCATGAATATCCATGAATTTTTCATTTTAGAGTAGTTTGCACAATTTGGCAGATTTGCTTTGTAGTTTCACACTTTCAGTCTGATTATAGCCATAGAATCTCTTTTTCCCCCTTAACCCTCAGACAACTGGTACTAGAGACTCTTCCTCCTGTGAATCCTGGTGACACTACCCGTAGGCAGACATGTGGTCATCTGCCAGGTTTATACTGCTGGTACCTGCCTCTATCAAACCACTGTCTTTTGATCCTTCCACTGCATCTGTACTGTTGTCGCTTGGTCTGGTGTCTTGTCTTGCGTAAGCTGGAATTTTCGCCAACATTAGGACACCAAACACTGGGCACTTGAGTTCTGTAGTGTCTCTTATCTCTACTCCCTGTATTGGATGTTAGTTTTGTCGCCATCACATTTTGCTAACCCAAATGGTGTTCAGGTTGGGTTCCCAGATCTTTGTTCTTTTGTAAGCTTCCACTCATTGGAAACTTCACAATCCATATCCTGATATTTAGCTTCTGCTATTTAAAACCCTCAATCAAGTTCAAGTCCTTTCATGCTCTTCCCTTCTGCTATCTGTCTCTAACCTCTGCCAGCTGTAAACATGAAGCAGCAGGGAATTTGTGACCTCATGGACATTTGATTCAGTCCTCATTTGCCTGAACCAAGGAAGTTATAAATAAATGGAGTGAATGATTAGTAAAGAAAACTAGGTAAATTTAGAACAGGTTTAGAAATGGGTGGAAAATAAAGTGAAGTAATGGAGAGGAAAAAAAACGAAAGATATAAACAAGAAGAAAAACAAATGTAAGCAAACCTTGAGCTATTAATGGGAGTGATACTCTAAAGCTTCATTGTTCCCTTTCTGGGTTTCCAAGGTTGGATCACATATCTTACTATAAATTACATTTACATGGTCATACCAGCCTTAAATGGCTGTGACCAGAATAACATCTTATCAAGAAACAGATGGCTGTACTAAATGTAGCATTAGGCAATGGGTCAACACAATGCTGGAGGAACTCTGGTCAGGCAGCATCTATGGAGAGAAATAAACAGACGACATTTCAGGTTGAGACCCTTCATCGGGACTGACAAAGGGTCACCCTGAAATGTTGACTGTCTTTGTCTTCATAGGTTCCTCCAGCATTTTGTGTTGCTCCGGATTCCAGCATCTGCAGAATCTCTTGTGTGTCTGATTAGTCAATGGGTTCCCATAACATCCAGCTCAGAGATTTTGTGCTGCAGTAGTAAGTGTACCTTTTTAACCAAGCTTTTTCCAATTCTTCTATCCAACAAAGCAAAAAACAAATTGCCCAGATTATACCTTCAAGGATATGCAGGAGATTTAATCAGGGCGCTTGCTGTCCTGCCAGTCGACTCTTAATTTCTCAGTTAAGTGATGGGATTTGTCAATCATGTTTTCAAGCAGCACTTACCAATAATTCGCTCACTAATGCTCATTTTGGGTTCTGCAAGGATCACTTTTTATTACAGCCTGGCCCAAAAGTTGGCAAGAGATTAGTTCCATAGATATAGTGAGAGTTAATGCTTTTGATACCAACATATTTTGTATTCCAGTGTCCCACCAAGCAGCTCCTGTAAAAGTGAATGTTATGCTAATTAAGTAGTAAATCTCCACTAGCTGGAGCTGTGCCTCTCAGAGGAATGTCTGCAATTGTTGGAAGCTAGTCACCTTGGCCACAGAACCATGCTTCTTGAGTATCTTGGGTTCCTTATCTTCAGCTGCTTCACTTCCCTCCAATATTATGTTGAAGAGCATTTAGATTGAAACCTGCAAAAAGACACATGTGCCAAGTAACTATCTTTATCCTACAAGGGGATTCTAACCACCCAAGTTTGATACTCAGAAGCATTTTAATTATTGAATCCACTGCCATCAACTTTTGGCTGTCATGGGTGAACAGAAACTTACTTGGACCACTCGTTTACATAGGAGTCAATTAAAAGCTTGGGTACTCTGTGGCCAGTGACTCTCCTAATTCCCCAAAACATTCCTACTACTGAAGGCTAAAAGTCACAGGTCGGGAGTATGATGGAATACATCTCTCATACTTTTGACCTCTGCAATACAGCAGCTTGATGCCTTTAGGAGTGCAGCAGCCTACTTGTTTTGGATTTTGACCACCACATTAACAATTCACTCTACACCACTACAGGTGGGCCATGCTTGCATTGTGTACTATTTACAAGATGCATTGCAGCTCTTTAGTTCACCTTTGAGTACCCTTCTTGAACCTGTAACAACTACTTCCAGCAGGTGCATGGGAACACAACTGTTGGGTTCCCCTCCAAGTTGCACGCAACCCATATTTAGAGATATAGTACTGAAGAAACAGCAATACTTGTATCTGATGTTTGAGCATTTCAACTTGCAGTACAGAGGGAGAATCTCGTCAGAAGTGTTGCCTCTGTTCAAGATGGCAAGTCACCTGCACCACCTGTGGGGCAGTGGAGATGGACATTAAATGTTGGCCTTGATGACAAAGCTTGCAGCCAGTGATTGAATGTGTTAATCCAATAACTTGAGCTAATCGGGAAGCTGAGTTTTTTTTGTTTCCCATTTTGGTCAATAATAATAGAGCAGTCCTAACTCCAGCAATTTGTGGTACCCTTTAGCTGCACACACTAAAGGCAAGCACCGTAAATCCACTATAATTTTGTTTTAGCAATTTCTAGGTTGATGTGACACTGGGTCACATTTCCTTGGTATTGGTCCTACCCAGAAATGTATGTCGTCATTTTGTTATCTTATGGAAAAATCTGCGCATTTAAACCAGCCTCCCACTCCTTGGCCTATCGCTTAATTGGTGCATTCAGCACTTTATATCGCTAGTATCCTACTTATTGATCACAAGTGTTGGATTTTGAAAACTTGCTGTATTCTCTCAATCTTATTTTCTTGGCTGTGAAGAATTGCCACCGCTGCAGCCCAGATCAGTGAGTCTTGAACTGTGTACACTTATTTGGGTGAAAGCAATGTCCCATTAGTAATTGTTGAAACAGGAGTTCCTTCCATTCAATTAAGTACTGGATTTGGACTTTTCATGTCTAGAATGTCTTAAGTTTCCTTGGCAGGATGCAAGTGCTAGAACTTAGTCTGAATTTGTTTCCATATCAATGTGACATTAACATTAAACACCAGTTGATTGAACTGTATTGTGATGGTGGTGATTGCTGCCTTAGTGTCCCCCTTTCCAATTTACTAGATTATATACTGACTTTTAGACCAGGTACATTAGTGCAAATTACAAAGAAAATCGCTGATTATAAAGATTGATGGATAACATTTATTGATAACAGTAATGTTGCAGTTTTGCTGAGCTAGATCACTATAAAAAGACTATTGCTGATTGAGTTTAATAAAGTCATTGGTAATACTTTAGCACCTTGTACAAGAAGTTTAAAAAAAAATAAAATTAATGTGGCAAACTGGAGATTCCATCTAATATTCTACTATTGATGATTTGAAAAGGTCAACATAAATGGCAAACAGAATTGTTGGTAATGAAGTGTGTGAGGTATCTATAGGAAACAAAAGGGGAAACAGTGAAGTTGCCATAACAACAGACTTGTGACTTTTTGATCTGTTCTGGAGGCATGAGAATGCAAGCACTTAAAGTGTTTAGCGGTAATTTTCATTTGTTGCATTTTCTACTCTTTTTTTTAATTGCAAAAATACTTGGGCCATACTAAGGCCCCAGAGCTGCCTTACTCTGAAGTTGTGAGCAAAATAGCTTTTGCTTTTTCCAAATAAAAAGCACTTTGAAAGTTTTGTGGGCTTTCAATTGACTCACTACCTTTTTTTGCTACATCAGAGATTGCTAATTCGCAATAGTTTAATTTTTTTCCATTGACTGCAGTAGGCCAATGTTGGGGGTGACGGATAATAGTCATTTGGATTGATCATTGGAAATGGTGTTTAACATTCTTTTGCTTTAAAGGAACACCAGTGGAATTGTCAATGAAATTTAGAATATCTTTTGACCTTGTGTTTCACAGGAATATCTATTAATTTTTCATTTGAGATAGTCAGGTCTCATTTATTTTGGGGATTGAGAGACTGAGCACCATGTTGCTTCATAATAGCTGGAGCATTAAAATTATCCTTATGGTTAGCAGTGTGTAATTTTGATCACTTACCAGGAAGTCTTGGGTCTGGGCAATCTTTGACATCAGTGAAATGATATTGTTAACAGCACATTGACTGCTTAACTTGCATAAAAATTCCTGACTTGGTACTTTAAGTGCACACAAGTTACACAAATGCATGCATATGGTCTGTGTTAAGGATGTCAAAGTTGATGCTATACTTAAATGAAATGTAAAGTTGCACATACTTGAATGAAATGTAAAGAATTCAGAAAAAAGCACTATTTGGTACCAAGAACCTTTTTCGAAAAGAATCATTTATTATCACTGACGTATGTGAAATTTATTATTTTGTGAGTACAGTGCATGACATAAATCTATAAATTACAAAAATAGTGCAAAAAAAGGATAATGAGGTAGTGTTATTGGATAGTTCAGCAATCTGATGGAGGGAAGAAGCTGTTCCTGAATCACTGAGTGTAGGTCTTAAGGCTCCTGTACTTCCTCAATGGTAGTAATGAAAAGAGGGCATGTCCCAGATGGTGACGGTCTTTAGTGATGGATGCTGCTGCATTGATCCACTGCCTCTTGATGGTGGGGAGGGTTGTACCCGTGATGGACCTAGCTGAGTCTATAATCCTGTGCTGCCTCTTGCAATCCAGACACATTGAAGTTTATAGCCATGAAGGATTTTAACTATGACCTAAACTTTGCATGCTCTTAAAACATTCAATACAGAATTTAATTTTGACTGGATAGTATGGATTGTCTTAACAACAAAATTCAATGGAATGCACAAAGAATACGGCCCTGAGATGAGGTCAACAGTCACTACTCCACTAGGTGATTATAAGCATTGCTGCTTTTGTCTAATAAAACATATATCATGAAAATGCTTATTTTTGTGCATTCTAGCATGTCAATCATTAATTGATTTAGAATCTGTTGGCTCTACTACTTACCACTGTCGAGTAGCCCATGATTGTCACTGAACCTCATCTTTTTGTGGATCAACTATAGTCACCTTGTGCTCCCAAGCTGACCTGATCCTCAGTCCTGTAAGAGCCTTGTGTAATCAATACCTTCACATGGGATGGAGGCTATAGCAAAAATTCTATTTGTTAAATAGTTTTTTTTTGGGGGGGAGGAAGAAAGGTGGAGGGGGAAAAAACTTCTTACTGATTGGTTTATCTTTTGTCTCCTGATTTAGCCATCCATTCTGTCAAAATCTTTTGGCTGCAAGTGTAATGAAATTGCTGCATCTTCAAGCTTTATCAGACTCCACAACTCTATAAGGAGTCCAATTTCAGAGCAAAGTCTGGAAATTGTTAGCAAAAAGTGACAGGGTTCTATTATTTGCACAAGGATCCTAAATTGTGGGGATAATATGGTGAAATACTCTGTTGTGCAGAACATCCAGTCTTTCCCTGCAAGGTGTGGTTCTTCATGTTCTATTTGTGCGTTGATAGGGCTTTGAATCAATTTTTTATGTCCATCAAGTTTGGGGTAGTTCCCATATGATGCATCTAGTCAAACCATTTAAGAGTAACACCTTATTCCAGTATTGTATATCAGCCAGGGAGCTGGAAGCACCTTTTAATTGGAAGTCCCAACTGTCCTATGTGGAAGTTCATAGCAAATTATGTATATGTGGCAGAGTAATGTGTGGAAAGATTGTTCATTGCCCAGAGAGGTGAGGGAAAGTGCAAAAATTTGTCAGCATATTTAACCCTCTTGCCAAGATCCCTTTTCAATTTGTATTTGTGTCTGGAGTTGCCAGCAGACACAACATCAATTAACAGCAGGACATACTTTCATAAGATTAAGAGGTAATCATTTTTCCTCCCAGGCTGGTAAATTAGTGCTTCATTTATGGCTTGTGCTTCGCACGAAAAACAGGAATTTGTGTAGCAACCCTGCAGCCCTTTTCCTGTTGGGGGGTGGGGGGGGGGAAAGACTATCGTTTGGCAACACCAGGAGACAATGCTGTTGGCTGGAAGCATGACCTGAAAACTCGCCCATTGATCTAACTGTTGCAGACAGAGCCAGAATCTCTCTGTAGGTGTCTAATTGTTTTTATTAAAAAGTGAAGGGAGGCCTGTATACACTATCAACAGCCAACTGCATGTAGATAAGGCAGTGATGTTGTGACCTCAATGAATTTTATTCCATAAGTGATTAATTTAATGTCCTTGGTTCTGCCGCTAATGTTTATGTGAACAGTGGAACAAAAAAACAGTGGGAGCTGGGTAAAATGTTCTTTTCAAAATAACAGCTTTTTTTATGTCCTAAGTTATACCCAACTACTGAAAACTTATCAGCAAGAAAAGGAAAATGATGTAATAAATGTTCCACGAGATGGAAATGTACACCAGTTGTGATTTAAAAACATTTAGCAGAAACTTAAATACTTGGTCCCTGGTTAAACATTAATTCTCTATCTGGTGGTGTTAAACTAACTGAGGTATTGCCTAAAGATTTGCAGATTGTTGTGGGTATGCCAGAAATGACCTGGATTTGTGATCAGTTCTATTTCGAGCTTAAATTAATGGATATTGATTTTCTGCATTGACCAGCAATTAAACAAGTTGATTTTCAAATTTATTTCAAAATTTACTCTTTCCTGCTGTTGCAGTCAAGACTCAGTACATCTGAGCAAATTTCAAATTTTTAAACACAAAATACAATTTTCTTTTCCTCTTGAGGCTAGACCATGATTCCTGCTTTGGTCATGCCATCTTTTCTAGTTTGGTCCAATAAAATAGAAACCCAAAGCTTATAAAATAAACCAGTTTATTATGCATTGAAAATCTTTCTGCTGGGTTATGATATCATAATTTTAAGGATGTTGTATATTATACCAGGAGCCCATTTTGCACAATCATGGTGCATCTTATAGTGTGTGCAAATATAATGAACTACAGGCTGAAAAACACATAGGCATATGGCTATGAACAGTTTTGATTTGATTAGCTTTGTTTATAGCTGACGCTAACTTGCTACCAACCTTTTCTTTCTCTACATGCACCCCCCCACACATCTTTCCACTCCCTCTTCTGACATTCCACCTCCACCCCTCCCAAAGCTACCCAACCATTTGCCCAATAATTATTGATCTCCATTCCAGACACCAGTAGTATGTTGCTAGAAACCTATTTCTATTGAGCGAGGGATGTAAAGCAGACTGCACATCTCCACATTACCATTTGCAAGAGTCGAGCCAGAATGTTTTTGTAATAGTTCTGAATTATTAGTCATGGCAACCCATTATTTGTAACTCTTTACATAGGTTGCTGAAGAATGTTGGGTTATACTTAACTAGAACAGGATTAGATTTTTGTTGTAGTGATTAGCAGAATGTGTGTAACAGGCTGTGTGTTGCTTTTGAATTAATGCCATATTTTTGGTACCAAAATACCTCCTGCAATACAAGTATTGAAGCTAAATCTTCATTGTCTTGTAATCATGAAGTTTTGCTGCAATCAATGAAATATTGTGCATGCCTGCAGCTCTGTAGTGTAATTGTGCGCACAGACTCTAGGTTTTGTTTCTAATAATGCCTGCTTAGCTTGCTGTAAAAATGAACAAAGCTGTACATGACAGTACCCCTGTGATTTCTTGGTTAAACTGGAAATATCTCCTCACTTAGTTCCATC
>JAUZTB010000011.1:20078778-20091651 GCA_034780895.1 Rhynchobatus australiae
TCCCTGAAGCAAATCAAACCTTGTAAAACATCCTGATACCAGAAGCAAGAAATCACAGGGTAAGATAAACTTTCCTTTCACAACCTCAAGACATTCCAAAGCATTACAGTCCTTTATAAACTTATGACATGTTGCAATGCATGAAACAGTGTCAATTTAGCACACAGCAAGAACCAACAAAGTTTGCAGTGATAATGACCAGATGAAGGCACAAATGGCCTACATTTATTGTGTGTAAGAGTGGCACAGAAGGTACTGCTGTCTCACAGCTTCGGTGGCCCAGCTCAATTCTGATAGCTGTGTGGAGTTTGCACGTTCTCTCTGTGCTCATTGGGTTCCCCCGTCCCACATTCCAAAGACTTGCCGGTTGTTAGGTTAATCGGTTATCGTAGATTGCCTCTCCTGTGAGCAGATGGTAAGATAATCCAGGGTGTTAATAGGCATACATGAGAGAATAGATTCCAGCGATGTAAGTGGGAGAATGGCAGTGCTCTGAGAACCAGCATTGATCCAATGGGCCAAAGGGACTGCTTCTATTTTATAAGGAAATAGGATGGCATTTATTTTGTACAACAGCTTTCTAGTAAACTAAGAGTGAAAATTTTTGGATGCTATATTGTTTATAAATTGAAAATAATAGATATGTTCCAGTGTGTGCTTATTGCGTTGCACCTGTTTATATCGGTCCATGTGCCAAATTATTTCTTCTCCAATGAGATGAGAAGGAATGGCTGTAGAAGCTTCCTGAAAAGTGTGATGAGGATATGACCAGAATATAGCTGCTGCCCTCCCGACCTCAAAGACATGACAGGTCCCATGATACTTCCCGGAATAGTCTATCCCATCATGTGTGCAGAGCTGCGGTAGTAAATAGACAGACGGGCACCTGCTCCTTTCCTTCTGGACACAGGTCCCACTGGAAGACACATCTTTCTGTTTGAGCTCAGAGTGTGTAGTATCATAAAGTCCTTGAAATCCTCATTAATAAGTCTCTAGCTCTCTAAATGCATTTGTTGTTACTGGTTAGTCCACCAGTACTTTCCATTTCAATAGTGCTTCTCTGAAACTTTGCTTCTGTAGCTATGGATGCTGCCTGACCTGTCAAGTATTAAGTTTTAACCTTTAGACAACCACTAATGGGAACATTTCTCTGTTTACCCTAACTAGACCCTTCATGATATTGATTAGACACCTCCATCAACTTTCTCAGATTCAAGGAGAAAACCCCAGCTGTTCCAATCTAACCCAATGGTTGACATTGCTTGTCCATTTTGGTACATAATTGTACGGTTTTTATCCAGACATGTGTAAACTCCACTGCTTATGCCTATGAATCCTCTAGTTATTCAGTTAAATGGGAGTACTGGAAAGTTTTCTGTTTGGGTAACAGAAATTTATCCTTACAAAATTCTTGAATCACTAGCAAACAAAAAAAAATTGCACTCACAGATTTAATGTGTCAATTTTTGTTTTATTTTCAGCTCACATTTCTTGATACATGTGCAGATGATGTGGTTTCGTATTACTGAAATTGCAATATGGGTGGTTTTCTGGGAATGCATTCCCCCCGTAACATGGGGATCACCAGTGCATTTATATATTTGAATGCAGGGCTGCCAATTTCTGATCCATTATCCTTATGGGATAATATTCACTGGTAATCTGCTGGAACAAATTTTGCTATACAACAACCTTTCAGTCATTTAACATTCAGATATCAATGTGAGAATTAAGGTCTAAGATCAGGCCAAGGATTGTGAAGGCTTCCAGAAATAAGCTTTGTAATTTGAAGGTAAGTTTGTTCTTTCCCAAGACTCTTGCTGAAACCACCTCAGAAATTTTCATCAAATATCACCAGAAGACCATTGATCTCAGTTACATAAAATAATATTAGATAGCTGACATTATAATCGTTGTTATAATACTGGAGAATGTCAGTACTGAGTCAAATACATGTCTGTCAACAACCTATCCAGCTTTTTGCTTGTTTAAAGTTATCTTCTATTTTAAAATTAGTTTAAATCACAGCTTTACACAGCTGAAAATAATGTACTGATTATGTGTTGTGTTAGCTAATTGCAAAATTATCTTAGGGGGTGCTATCCTTGACAAGGGAAAACATCAAGTATGCTTGTTACATTAGAGAACTGACCAGTGACTCCTGGTAAAAAGTGTTGGCATGTGTGCTTGTGGTCAGGATTAAACTTGGCTTCATGCTGTCCATGGACAATAGTTAATGACATTCACTCAAACCAGATTTACATTTGAGTGCACTTGAATAGTGGTTGATATCTGGAAAGGACTGCCAGAGGAGGTGGTGGAATCAGATACAATTACAATGTTTATGAGGCATTTAGACAGACAGTTAAATAGGCAAGGCCAAGAAGGATATAGTCCTAATGCGGATAAATGGAATTAGTGTAGATGGATAAAAAGGTTGGCATGGACGTGGTGGGTCAAAGGGTCTGTTTCTGTGCTGTGCAACTCTATAATTCTACTGTTAAAAGCCCATTGACCAAGACTTGTGAAATGCGAATAGTCTAAATACCCTAAGTAGCTGCTTTTTTTCCAGCATTGGCTCTAACGTCTAAATAGCCTCATCTTGTGCCATAAATTTTGCTTGTTCAGAAGCAATACCACCTCCATTAATGGCATTATGGTCAATAAGCAAGCTTTACACTCTGCCTCAGAGTATCTGCAGAAACAGAATCTGTTGCTGGAACAAGTTAAAAATATTTTAAAGCATTTGGCAGTATTAAAGCCTGGCTGGATTGTGACATGCGGGACAAGTGATTAAAGTTTAAAAGACTGAAGAATGCCAAACTTATCAAAGTTATTTGAACTTTGTTCAATAATTTGTTAAATTGGTGGGTTTTTTTTCACTAATGGTTCAGTATTTTACCAACCTATTGACCTCATGTCAAAGATGTGTAAAAGTAACCTTTATTATTGATTTTTGGAATGTGGGAAGGCCAGCATTTATTGGTCATCCCTAATTGCCCTTGACAAGCTGGCAAAGGACCAATTTGTTGATCCATTGCATTCTTTCTTGTGAACATAATCCCACAGTGCTGTAGGGTAGAGGGTTCCAGGATTTAGGCCCAATGAAGGAAGGGTGACAGGAACAGGATTGGGTAAGTGATGGGGATGGGAAATATCTACAACCTGAGTGGCTACAAAGAAATTTTTAATACAGAGTTAGCATGAAACTTGATTGGTTTATGTTTGAAAACTGAGTTAATACACATTTTCTACATTAATTGATGAGAAACAAATAGAACAATATTCAGAGAATTGCAACATCCTACAGATTCAGTGAAGTCATTTTGAAGAACAGTCACTGTTGTAATATAGGAGAAAAATAATTTGTGCGGAGCAAGTTCCCACAAATACCAACATATCACAGAAAATGGTTACAGCACAGAAAGAGACGATTCTTGCAGCTCTCTGCAAGAGCAATCCAACATGTCCCATCCCCCCTGCCTTTTGCACTAAACCTTGCAAATTTTTGCCTTGCAAAGACCTATCCAGCTTTTTGAGTGCTACAATTGCTTTGCCTCCACAGCGAACTCTGGCAAAGCAATCCTGACCCCAACTATTCCATGCATAAAAGGAGCTTTTTCTCATATTTATGTTGGCTATTTCATGTCCAACTTCATTCCATGTCCCCTGTATGATCGGTATGCAAGACAAGTTTTTCACAAGTTACAATAATAAACCAATACCGACACCAAATAGTTCTTGACTCTTCTGCAGAGGAAATGGATCCTCTCCATATCCATTATGATTTTAAATACCTCTATTCTTTCTCCTTACAACTTCCTTTGTTCACCTCTCCAGCCTGTCCACATATCTATAGTTCCTGGAATTATCGTGGCAAATCTCTCCTGAACATTTTAAAGCTTAACATCTTTCCTAAAGTAAGGCACGATATCTCAGCTGTGGCCAAACCAGTGTTGCACAAACTTTCATCATGGCGTCCTTGTTTTTGAACTCTAAGCCTCTATTTAGAAAGCCCAGGATCACGTATGCTTTTTTCACTGCTTTCTCAACTTACCTGCTATTTGCAATGAACTATGCCCACATACTCCTAAATCTTCCTGTTCTTGCACCCCTTTTAGAATTATGAATTTGGACCCTAGTTTATATTGCCTCATCTCATTCTTCCTTACACAGTGGGTTTCTGTAAGGATTTCCCTTGGGTGCTCTGGTTTCCTCCAATATTCTGAAAATGTGTGGGTTTGCAGGTTAATTGGCCACTGTAAATTGTCCCTAATGTGCAGGTGAGTGGTAAAATCGGGGGGGTAGGGGAGGAGCAAGAGTTGATGGGAATTTGGGGAAAATAAATGGGTTGTGTAAAAATGGGTGCCTGATGGTTGGTGTGGTCTTGGTGGACCAAAGGGTCTGCTTCCATGCTATATCTCTCAATGACTCTATGAATGTAACACTTCTCAATTCCCAGCATTAGGTTTTACCTGCCGTTTATTTGCCTTTTTCACCAGCTTGTCTATGTCTTCTTGAAGTGTACTTCGATTCACCTTACAGTTAAATACACCTCTGAGTTCTGTGTCACCTGCAAAAGTGGAAATTATATCTGTACATCTAACTTCAAATCATTAACATATATAATAAGGAAATAAGTGGACCTGATACTGAGGCCTTGGAAACTCAACTGAAATCCAATTCAAAAACCAATCTTTCACTAATCTTTCCTAATCTATTTCTGTTACTTAGCCAATTTTCTATCCATGTTGCTACAGTCTTTTATTCCAAAGTCTGCAACCTTTGTGTAAAACCTTTTATGTGGTACTTTATCAATTGCATTTTGGAACTCCATATATATAACATCAGCTATGTTTTGCTCAAGAACCTTAAACATGTTAATATTCAGATCAACCATTGATTGGGAAATAAATATTAGCCAGATTGATGGTCTTAACTCCCCTTCTCGTTTATCATTTATATCAGCATGAGAGAACAGACAAGACCTCAGGGTGATATTTCATGCAAAAGATATTACCTCTAACAACAGATGGCTCCTGAGTACTGGAATGTTTTGCCTTGGTGTTTTGTGGTCCAGGGTTGGGATTTGAACCCAAAATTTCACTGATTCAGGGATGGGAGTTCTATCAACTGAGCTACATGAATACTTACCCACAAATAAGGGAGAGAACGGGGAATATTATATCCCAGATGCTAAAATCTAATTCACAAAGGCATTGGTAGAAGCTAGGGAATAAGTTGCTTGCATGGTTTGACTGCAATATTCAATTGAAACCAAACAAGTGAAACGAAGCTGTTTTATTTTAATACAATTACTGGTACTCCAAGACTCCCCAAAGAATTCATGCCACAAGCAAAAAACAAAATCAGGAAATATGAACTCAAGTTCTGAATTGTCTGTTGAACTTAAAACATTCTGGGTCAATTCCTGTCTGGCCTTGGTTGTCATGAAGGCAAGGCTTTGAACTCTCTAAGCAACGCTTCACATGGTAAACATACATCACAGGGTCCCAGCAACAGTCCTGGAATGAGCTTAGCAGAAGTAACTTGAACTTGACCCCATGCGACAAGAAGACACTTCTGCGAACATCAAGGCGTGGCTCTTAATGCTATTATAGGAAAGGCATTGGACATACTTCATTGCATGGAATGTGTCAGGATCACTTTCAGTTGTTGGGTCTTTTTCCTAGAAAGCATGTGTTTTGAATATGCATGATACTTTGTACTATAGCCCTCAAGACAGACATAACTATTATTACTAAGTTGGTGGGAACATTTTGTCTAGAGTCTTTCTACGATATACTTCAAATTTTCAAATCCAAAACTATATTAATGACAACCAGTCTGATGATGATATGTTTTGCATTCTTCACAATTGTAGAACAGGCTGAAAACCTATTTCACAGTCTGTTCAGTTAAATTATTTTTCAAATAATTTTTGGTCAGCATGCTTTAAAACTGTACAACAGTATGAATGTACCAGAATCTTTGTTTAGTCCTTGCAAAACAAGAAAAACTACAATGTTTTATTTTATAAAACTACTTTTTTTTTGCTTCATCTTTCTAGACTCCCCTCTGCTATGCACCATTCCATCCTTGTGCACAGGTTAGCTGAACATGTCCAAGTTCATGATGCTATGTAGGTTGCCATCAAATGTTCCTTTCTGTCATGTGTGGAAGCTTTTGCTAGGATATTCTTTCTTCAACAGACCTTTGACAGGAACATAAAGGGAGGCAGACAATGAATGGCCAATGAAAATCAACAAAGTGTTTGATTTTGGAAATATGAAATAAGTACAGAAAATGCAGGTTCTGATGAGGGTCCCAGACCTGAAACATTAACTGCTTCTCTTTCTGCAGATTCTGCTGATTTTGCATCCCACCCTCTTGACAACCACCTCTCTAATAGCTCTTTCTGATGGTTAGACTGAGATAAAAACTTAAATATCACACCATGTCTTTATCCCTGGTAATGAGATTGGGGAGGAAGTTTAGACATCTTTATGTTTTATCAACATGATATTGAATTAGTAAATAAATGGGGTAATTTTGATGTTGGTGATGGCTACTGATCCAAAATGGTCACTTTTACACTATCACCTAAAGTCAAAAGTAGTCCTAATCTCCCATGTAACAGATCTCCAAAGATCTTTTTCATAATTTATATTGATGCCACATTATTGGAACAGTTAATCTCCAGTCCACCCCTCCTGCAGCTGGATGAGTACATTACACACATTAGAATTTTCAAACCACCTGCAGTCCTCACACTTTATCCAGCACACAGTATGAATCAGTTGAATTAAACAGTGTTCTGAAGATAAAGGAACAAGCAATGATTTACTTGTTGAAGATTTGATCTCAATCCTATAAACCCTCCAAACACATAAAATGGACGAAAAATAGTGTTAAAATTCTGCTAAAGGTGAAAGGGTTAAAACATTTCCAGAATATCTTCACATTGTACATTTGTAAAAATTGGCAATGTGACCCCAGAAATCTAATTGATCATCTACTGAGCGTTAAGGTTCCAGTAAGGGTACTAATAGATTGCCCAGAAAGCAAAAAAAAGCACTATGGGGGCAAAACCTACAAACTAGTCTGTTAAGGCTTCTTGTATAGTTGTCCTGAAAGTCACTATTAAGCATTGTAGACATTAGAATGATAAAACCACAAGTACTGTTAGTGCTAATCTTATTCATATTTATGTATATATGATTTAATATGTGAATTATAATATTGTCAGAGATTTAAATGAAAGATAGCAACACTTAGATGACTAAAACAGGATTGAGCCTTTGTTTAAGTTGATTTTACTATTGGAAATTGAATGGAAACCCTAATTTTATAAGGCAAACAACTGGGGACAATGGGCATTGAAATGTGACAAATGCAGCACAGCTGAAAAAAGCCTTGAAAAACAGCATTGCCTTTTACACAACCCCAGCTTATCTACCAGGAAGGTTATTACAGGAAGCCTTTTTTGATTTCCAGAAATGTTCCCAGAATTGATACTTTTTTTTCAGTACTATATCGCTCTACATGTCCAACAGGCCAATTTGAATTAATAGATCTAATGGGACAACTATATTACTGCATCTTGCATAACTCTGATAGTATCACTGACGTATCTGTGTAATTTGTATCAGAAAAAGGACTGTAATCACTGAAATCAGGCAAATAACTGAGGAATAAAACTTGTTTTGTCTAATATTTGTATAATACAAAGACTCATTCTTTGACCAAATTACTGCAACATAGCCAATTGAGTTTAAAGTGCATCATGAATTTGACAAAATTGCATTTGGTACTTCTTCAGCCCTTTTCCTAATTAACAGAGAATCACTTTAAAATATAATCATGACACAAAAAGGTTAAAACGCAACCCAACTACACTTTTCTTGGACTTTGCTGCATAATTCCAACTGTTTTTGAAGCAAAAGTCTAATCATTACCAAACAAAGAGCACTTATTTACTGTTGCTAAATATTAATTAAACTTGTGACAGAACAATACCTGTCCAGAGAGAGGATATCCTACGTTACTTGCAGTCTGTGAAATGCTGGATTCCTTTTACTGCACTATCTGTGAGACTGAAACAACTTATACCATACATTGCTGCTTTAAGCCTATGGAATTTGAAGTTCTGCATGCTCAGAAGCCCACTACTTCTTTTGCATCCCTAAATTTTTCAGAGTCTGCATGCCAGAAATAGCTTCTGCACATTAACACCAGAACTTAAGAACACAGGAAATAGAAGCCTGCCTCTTTTGCCTGCTGCACCATTCAATAAAATCACAACTGATCTTTTATCTCAGCACCATTTTCCTTCACTAATCCCATATCCTTTGTTTCCCAAATAACTGAAAATCTACCAGTTCCTGTGTTGAATATAATAATGGGAGCGAAATACCACAAAATATCACCACAGGGATTTTGGAAAGCTAAGCAGTTGGATTTTCACCATGTTATGTGTCAAATGGCAAATTACAATGGTAATGAATTGCAAAGTCTCATTGATCCCCAGGGTATAGTCATATTCCAGTAATGGTGTATTATACTTTTTGTACATTTCTGGAGTTCTGCTTTTTATTTTTGTTTGTCAGTTTTAAAGTTAAAAGACAAAAGAAGAGAGCCCTTCAGCATCATAGATGTCATATCTTCATTCAAAAACCAATTCTTCTGCAAGAAACTCATGAGCGGAGAAATTCAGCTTTCCATATATGTGCTTTGAATATGAACTAAGTGAGAATTCTGGTCCCATGCCCCAGAGCAATATTGTCACAAATTAGGCCGCACTGCAACTTGACCTGCTGCACCCCCTACTGACTGATGCTTGGAGCAATACCACCCTTAGTAATCATGGAGGAGTCCATATACATTCTCTTAAAGACTGTCGACACTCAAATCATCCAGGGATGGACTGAGGAGTCAGCCAAACAATTAAGTCAGTTAAAATCAAAACCTTAACAGATCTGAATCTATTTTACAGCCAACACAATGCGGTTGTACAGGACACTGGTGAGGCTGCACTTGGAGTATTATGTTCAGTTTTGGTTGTCCTGCTACAGGAAAGAAGTTATTAAACTGAAAGGAGTGCAGAAAAGATTTACAAGCATGTTGCCGGCACTTGAGGGACTGAGTTATAGGGGGAGGCTGGACAGTTCGGACTTTATTCCTTGGTGTGTAGGAGACTGAGAGGTGACCTTACAGAGGTGTATAAAATCATGTAAGGCATAGATAGGGTGAATGCACTCTGTATTTTTCCCAGGGTTGGGAAATCAAGAATTAGAGGGCACATGTTTAAGGTGAGAGGGGAAAGATTTAATAAGAACTTGAGGGGCTACCTTTTTACACAAAAGGTGGTATCTATGAAGAACAAATTGCCAGAGGAAGTGGTTAGGCAGGTACAATAACAACATTTAAAAGAGAGTTGGACAGGTACATGAATTGGAAAGGTTTAGAAGGTTATGGGCCAAACGCTAGCAAATGGGACTAGCTTGGATGGGGCATTTGGTCAGCATGGACCAGTTGGGCTGAAGGGCCTGTTTCAATGCTGTATGATGCTATGACTCTATGACACAAGCCGCATTTCTTGAGCCTAAATAAATATATCATAAGAAATACGAGCAGGAGTAGGCCATTCAAATCCTTGAACCTGCTCTACCATTCAATAAGATCATGGCTGACCTGATCTGATATTTGGTCTAAACTCAACTTTCCTGCACAATTCCACAAAGTCATAAAATCTCTCTTAAAATAATGACTCAGCATCCACCAATCCCCTGGGAGAGAGAACATCGAAGAATCACAACCCTTGGAAAGGAAATTCCTCCTCAACTGAGTCTTCAGTGGATAATCCTTTTTCCAGAGATTAAGTCCACTAATTTTACACTCCCCACCAGGGAAAACATCCTCATATCAATTTCCCTGTTGAATTCCCTCTGAATCTTGGATTATTTAATTAGATTTTCTTTGAAGGAGTGGGGGAGATCATACAGCCATCTTTTCTCAGTGTACATAACAAAGGTAAGTTCAAAATTTTTATACTTCAAATATAAACTTTATTCATAATAAAAAATATATACAAATACAAATGAAGAAACATTGTACATAGCTCTTTACATTGGTAGTGTTCAGTCTACAGTTTCAGTGTTGTTGGTTCTATACATCAGTAGTGATAGCACATTTCTAGGTACATAACACCATTGCCACTCGTGGCCCCCTGGGGCTATACAAACTTCAGTTGTTTGAGGGGTTTTCACACCACATCCAGCTCATCAATGTCCAGTGGTCGAAGAACCTTAGACTGCAGGCCTTCCCCACAAAGCCTTTGCGCCAAGCTTCAGTGCGTTCCTCAGCATGTACTCCTGCAGCCTGGAATGTGCCAGTTGGCAGCATTCCCTTACAGACATCTCTTTGTACTGGAAGAGCAACAAGGATAAGTTCAAAGCAATTTGCCATGAAGTAGATGCATATTTTAATGTAGAACATTTGTGCCCAAGCCTTTTTACTCTGCATCCCAAGTGTAGCCCTTTATATTGAGGGTGAGGGTGATGCTGGTAAAGTCACATTACAACTCATCACTAGTTGCCCTGAGAAATTGGGTGTTTGTCTTCTTCTTGAATTAGTACAATCCCAGCAGTAAATATATTCCTCTAATTTCACTTTAAGATTATGCAGACAATCAGGACAACATTGTACAGCTGGATTCAACTCATTATGACACTGAAAGAAAGGATACAACACAGCACACTAGTTCACAGAGAGAATTTTCAGTCTTAGATCCCCATTCTAGGAAGGTTTTAATTGGTTCTTAGTACAAGGAAAAAGGAAGGTCTCGAAGAAAAATCAACAGTAGCTACTCCCATTGGACTAATTACAAAATAAACCTAGATTAAAGGTGCTGAAGTCGGCAAACTTGAAAGGAAACTACAAAAACAAATTTAAAAGCCTGGGTATTCAAATCATTGATAGAAGTTTGCAATTAAAGGACTTGACCTTTTGTCTTTGAATGCTGAATATAATGAAATGGTCTAATAAAGAAATAGTCTGATTATTTTGAAGAACAAAAGATGATTGAAAATATGAATCAGGGAATCTTAATACCTCTTTGTACAAAATATGGAATGGGCTGTAGGATATGAGCTTCATTCAGTAGAACTTTTGCATTCCCTATAATAGATTTTCATGCTGCAGATAAACCATTCCTGCAGACTTCAACCATAATGTTGGCAAGAGTGACAGGAAAGGCTAGACCCAGAATTGGCAAACTCCAGTTTAACACAACAGATTCTGGTTGCTTTGGCTGGTGAAGGTAGCTACTGAGAACTCTAAGAAAACACAGTAAAGAAAAGGATGGAGATTCTTTACACCCAAAGTTTGTTGTATTTCCAGTCTTAAAGAGAAACAGTGTGGCTTTAAACAGCACCAGCAAATCCTGTATAAAGGGGAGCATTTAGTGGCACATCTCAGCTGCATTACAAGATGCTACGGGGGGCATGACAGAGTAGATGTTGAGATGTTTCAGGGGGAAATCTTGAACACAAGGACAAAATTACAAGATTAGAGGCGGTCATTTAAAACCATGGTGCGTTGGAAATTCTTGTCACAGAGGGTGGCGAGTCTTTGGAATTCTCTACCCCAGAGGGTAGTTGAGCCTGGATCATCAGGGGTACTTAAGGTGGAAATGGGTGAATTTTTAAAAGATTAGGGAATTGAGGGCTATTGAGAACTCTTACAAAAGAAGAGGTGAGGACTGTGGCTGATCAGCCATCATCATATTGAATGGTTGAGGAACTCACAATGTGGAGAACCATTTTCAACTTACATGGCATGTAGCTCTCTAGATTCTTTAAGGGCTTATTTACATCGAAGGACAATAACCTAGTGAGCTTTGGCAAGATCCTGAGCAAGAGAATCAAAGCTTTGGCTTGTCAGGGAAGGACTAGCAATCAGCCTTTAATTTCAGTGTGTAGATGGCCTGTTTCTGAACTGGAAGCCTGTTTATTTTTTGACAACACCAATGTGATGGGCAACACACTTTAACATGTAAAGAGTCAGTGCTTCTTGTCATCCACAATGAAAACTCCTGTTGAACAGACTCAGCACCATTCATTTACATGGCCATCATGTCTAATGTATATAAACAATGGCTTCATACTTTCATTTTCATATTGAAAGGGGAACTTAAAGATTTAATATGGCTTTTCCTTGTTTTTGCTCATTTCAGCTAGTTATAAATGTTTCTTTCTCATGGGTTTTGGATGTTACTGCCAGCATTCACTGCCCTTGCATTGAATGGCTTCCTGAACCACTTCAAGCACATTATTTGGACCTGAAGTCACACATAATCCAGAATTAGTCAGAACAGATTTCTTTTCTAAAGAAGAACCAGATGGGATTTTATGAAATTTAAGTTGCTTCAAATTTGCTACTACTGACAATAGAATGTTAATTTCTGTTTAAACTAACAAATTGATTTAAAACTTCCTAGTTCCCATGATAGATTTGAACTCTTATCACTCAATTGTTCATTGAAAAACTCAGCCATTATGCCACTGCCACCCAGGCATGTGGTAATCTTATTTTCAGACTATTTTAATATGTTCCTCTCTGAGGCAGTAGAAATTTTAGCATAACTTGCTAAGTTGTTTGATTTTCAATCATATTTCCAGACCCAGTATGACTTCAACTCACTATCAAAATGAATGTGATCACAATATTATTAAATGGTTTGAATGATGGGATATGATTGCACCTCAATGTAGGCAATAAAACTTTCTGCTGGAATATACATAGAGGATGAGGTTGTTAGACATTTGTTGCTAAAATAGAATCATTGAGTCATAGAGCCAAATGGCACAGAAA
>JAUZTB010000011.1:20121041-20132297 GCA_034780895.1 Rhynchobatus australiae
ACCCGGAGGAAACCTACACGCACTGGGAGAACGTACAAACTCCTTACAGACAGCAGCCAGAATTGAACCCAGGTCGTTGTTGCTGTAATAGCATTACACTACTGTGTCTGGAATGGATATTTAGTCTTCACACAAATCTTTCCAGCCTGATTTATCTAACTCCCTCAGCATAAATCTTCTATTCTTTTCTCCTTTCTGGTCTTATCTAACTTTCCCAGAATGCATCAATGCTATTCATCTCAAGCCCTCAAGATTGTACATCCCACCTTCTAATTAAGCCTTGGGTAAACATCTCATGTCATGGCCACCTAGAAAATACTGATGCTGGGCACCTATTGAGTAGACTGTAATTTCTGTCATCACCTTTGAGTTTATAGTCCCATCCCTATTCCAGCAAGAAGAAGAAAAAATTCTACCTATTTCAGTCCTAAATGGATGGGTTCTTCCCTTGAGACTATCCTCCCTGGTTATAGACTTCTCCACTTGGGGAAAGAACTCTCAGCATCCACACTGTCAAGCCCTCCAAAAATATATTTCAATGGGAAAGTATTCCATTCTTCCAAACTCCAAGGAGTATGGGCCAAATCTACTTAATCTTGCATCAATGGGTAATCCTTAAATCCCAGGAATGTTTTATGCTCATCCCCCATGATCATTGGTCCATAGTCGTCCTTCTTGCCTGCCACTAGCACCCATTGCCAGAGATGATATTATCAACATTGTTCTGGTAACCTAAGCCAATAGTTCAAAACTCACATTGAATGTGAATCTAGCCTTGTTCTGAAGCTCATCAGCATGCACTGTGAGGAAAAAGGTTTGTACAATGCAAGAATGGATGATCTTTTGAGAACCCAAAAGAACAATCCACTTGGAGATGGGTGTGGAGAAAGCCATAAACTGGTTTCACTGTGCAAAACCAGTGAGTGACATTGTTTTACATCTGAGTGGGTATCAATAAAACAAACCTTTAATCCTATTGGTAGAAAATGTGAAAACAACCTCTGGTTTGGATAGGTTGCTATGAACCTGTTTTCTTCAATTTCAGGAAAGACATGAATTATGCAATGTATCAATGCATTATCCATGTTCTCTCAGATTGTAGATGAGTGAAGTAGTGCAGCAAGGTGTATGTAATTGGCAAATAAATTCTCTGTGAAATATGTAATCTCAAATTAATAGTTTAAAAGTCAAATTTGAAGAGACTTTAGTGTCCATATTGAGGTGTTATCTATCAAGCTGCCATTACTGCCCAATGACATGGTGAAAGACTTCACACTTTTGTTTTTATATATGGTGTTCTGCAAAATCATGTTTTCAACAACAAAGCAGATGGGTACAAAAGGTCAGCTGAAGACAGACACGTACGCACTGTTTGTTTCTTCTCCCAGCATCTGTGATTCACTGCAAACCATAAATCAATGAGATACAATGGAAAACATTGCATTAAATCAATTTAAAATAAATGAATCCATTTTGCACAAGATGTTTAGATCTTTTATTGTGCAATTTGAATTACTGAGGCAGTTGGGATCGTTAACATTCAGAGATTTGACTGCATAGTAATGGCAGGCACAGATAAAAGGGCTATGGAACCATTCTCAAAGAATCAGGAAACTTTCAGGGAATTGTGTGAATTCCACATCTATCTGGATGTGGTACCAGTGCTGGAGGCAGTGCAACTAGTAGTGCTCAGGGGTCAGAGTAAGCAAATAGCATGTGCATACCAAACAAAGAATTTATGAAGATGTCCTGCATAGTGGTGATACCTTTGTCTTTTGAAGTATAGCCATGGTGCAAACAAATGTGGCCCTTGGGGTGGGTCAGTCCACACCACACTCGCAGCTGACTTCAGTCCCACTGGCTACTCGACACTCCTGCTGAAGGCTCACTGTCAGTCCCCAGTTTAGTCCGGCTCCTGAAAAGGAGTGGCTGGTGACTTCAGTAGTCAGTGTGGGGTCCAGGAGGAGCAGCCTGGAGGCTGCAGATGAAGACCTGAGGTAGGACTGGACTCCACCCCCCACCTCCTCCCCCACTGTCTGCCCTGCAGTCCCCAGGACCCACTCATTGACAGAACTTTGGGTGGCCTGCAAAACCCCAGGCTGAAACAGGTACCCCATCGCTAGGCCAGGAGCCAGAGAACCAGGGACCTCAGCAGGTCCCACCTGCAGGGCTTGAGTTCTGATCCAAGTCCACATCCAACTCTAGAACCAGCTGTACTATAATGATGAGCATAGGAATGTCACCATAAATTGTGTGGGCATAGGTCTGACATTGTATAAGAAGGTTGTATTACTGCTGTGCACACACCTATCACTGTATAACACTGGGGCACAGTGGTTGTGGACATGTCTGTCAGTCATATATGACTGGGGTTCAGTAATAGTGGAAATGGGTAAGGTGCTATATAACACTTTAGTACATAACTGATGGGCACAAGTCTGTCACTGTAACACTGGGGTACAGTACAGGTGGGCACAGGTCTCACTAACACTGGGATACAGTACTAGTATGCACAAGTCTGTCACTGTATAATACTGGTATAGTACAGGTGGGCACAGGTCTGTCACTGTAACACTGGGCTACAGTACAGGTGGGCACAGGTCTGTCACTAACACTGGGCTACAGTACAGGTGGGCACAGGTCTGTCACTTCTGTCTGTACGCAGGCAGAAGGAGCACAGCTGGTTGGGCAGATTTACCAAAGTGTGGGCAAGGGATGGAGCGGAGGTGTTCTTGATGATGGTCTAGCAGTGGTTGAGTGTGTTGAGTCCTCTAGTATTGTAGGTGATGTGTTGATAGTGGTTACATAGAACATTACAGCACAGTACAGGCCTTTTGGCCTACGATGTTGTGCTGACATTTTATCCTGCTCTAAGATCCATCTAACTCTTCCCTACCACATAGCCCTCTATTTCTCCATCATTCATGTGTCTATCTAAGAGTCTCTTAAATGTCCCTAATGTATCTGCCTCCACCAGCTCTGCTGGCAGTGCACCACCCATCAGTGTTTTTCAAAAAAAAATTGCCTCTGATGTTCTCCACCACCCCCCACATGCCTTCTTCCAATCACCTTAAAATTGTGCCCCCTTGTGTTAGCCAATTTTGCCTTGGGGGGAAGGAGTCTGATTATCCACTTGATCTATGCCCCTTATCTTGTACACCTCTATCAGGTCATCTCTCATCTTCCATTGCTCCAAAGAGGTAAAACCCTAGCTCACTCAACCTGTCCTCATAGACGTGCTCTCCAATCTAGCGGCATCCTGGTAAATCTCCTCTGCACCCTCTCTAAAGCTTCCACATCCTTTTTATAATGAGGCGACCAGAACTGAACACAACACTCCAAGTGTGGTCTAACCAGAGCTCTACCTGAGCTCTTGAACTCAGTCCCCTGACTAATGAAGACCAACACACCATATGCCTCCTTAACAACCCTATTAACCTGTGTGGCAACCTTAAACTAGGGATGTGGACCCCAAGATCTGTTTGTCCACACTGCCAGAAGTCCTGCGGACCCCAAGATCTGTTTGTCCACGCTGCCAGAAGTCCTGCCATTAACCTTGTATTCTGCCTCTGAATTCAATCTTCCAAAGTATATTACTTCACACATTTCATAGTTGAACTCCATCTGCCACTTCTCAGCCCAGCTCTGCATCCTATCAATGTCCTGTTGTAACCTACAGCAACGTTCTACACTATCCACAATAACACCAACCTTCATGTCATCTGCAATCTTACTAACACACCCTTCTGCATCCTCATCCAAGTCATTTATAAAAATCACAAAGAGCAGGGGTCCCAGAACAGTTCCCTGCAGAACATCACCTCCAGTCAAATACGCTCTGTCTACAACCACCCTCTGTCTTCTATGTGTGGGCCAATTTTGAATCCACACAGCCAAGTTTCCCTGGATCCCATGCCTCCGACTTTCTGGATAAGCCTTCCATGAGGAACCTTATCAAATGCCTTACTAAAACCATGTACACCACATCCACTGCTCTACCTTCATCAATGTGCTTTGTCACATCCTCAAAGAATTTAGTCAGGCTTGTGAAGCACGACCTGCCCCTCACAAAGCCAAGCTGACTGTCCCTGCTCAGCCTATGCTTCTCCAAATGCCCATAAATCCCCTCTAAGAATCTTCACAGACTCGGGTAGAGACTTCAAGTCTCCTGCCATGAGGTGACGGATGTTGGGGTATGCTGCTTCATTCTTGATTACAGCACTTAGTTCCTCAAATGCTAGCTTGATGTCTGCCTGAGGTGAGACATAGACTGCAGTCATGATGACAGCAGTGAACTCCTGCAGTAGGCAGAATGATTGGCACTTCACTGCCAGGTGTTCCAGGTCAGGGGAGCAGAAATGGGACAAGACCGCCATGTCCGTGCACCATGACGAGTCTATCATAAAGCAGATGCTGTCTTTTCCCTTGCCCAATGCAAGGTCAGCTCATTCACGTTGCATACTGTGCATTTAGGACAGTCCCAAGCTTCAGGGGTCGGGAGTGTGTCTGTGTCTGCTTGTGCATTGCTGCCACTCTTCTTTCAATGTGATGGGAAAGAAAGTCTTGTTTGACAAACTGATAGCTTTGACCCTGTAAGTTTGACCAAATGGCAAGGAGCTTTTAGCAATGACTGATTTAATGGAACACTACTCAGATATTCAGTTTCATAGGAGGAGGAAGCCTAATCTGAAAGAACCTTAAAGATCTTGTGCGCGCACACACAGCACATGGGGTCCTCTTTCATTTATTTGCTTCCAGTGTGTGGCCATCACTGGCAATACTTCATTTATTATCCATTCCCAATTGCCCCCATTTCAGAGCACATTTTACAGCCAACATGAGCCAGAGTAGATAAGGATAGTGATAATGAATTAAATAGGCTTTTAGAATGATCCATTACTGTAAAGGTCACCATAACAGAGACTAGTGTTTTATTTTTAATTGTTTTAATTAAAATTCCTATTTGACCTGGTAGGATTTGAACCCGTGTACCCCTATACTCCACCAACACATCAAAACCTTTGACCCGACAACTCCTCTGGCCAGCACCTAAGTGGGACCCTCCATCCACTAATGTCCTGAACCAATCTTCAAGCTCCCAATATTACTCACCCAGGGCCTCTTTTCACTGTGACACGCCTCCCCGGTGACCTCAATCCACAACCCTCTTATTTCCCAGCAATACTGCAGCAAACACAGGAAAGGCATCTGTGTGTGTGGGGGGGAAAAACTGACAGGTCTATTTGTTAATGGAGTCCGAGGCCATCATGGGCTTTGGCATGGAGGTCAGTGGGTGTTAGGAAAAGATTTGGGGCATACAACCAAGGGTCATGAGTGGGATTGGATTGTCGGGGCAAGATAGAGGATCAGTGTCTGAGTCAGGAGTGAGGACTGGGGAAGGATGATATTGCCATGTTGGGAGGGGAAATAAAGGCTTAAAGGTAAGTGTAAGAAGTGTGATTGATGTAGTATTGGGTGTAAAATAACTTTAAGAAGAGTAGCATGAGACCTGCTGCTCTGTGTGCTGTTGATACAAATGCTTCCATCTAGAAACTAGACAGAACCAGTTTGCCTGACTGGAAGCAAGACGCAACAAAAACATTTCCCTCATTGTTAACCTTAGTGTCCTGGTTGTTCACCCGAATCACATTATCTTGGAGAAATAAATACTGAGATATGGTTCAGGTTAATGAAGCACTGAATTCTAAATACTGGACACCTGGCATAGTGGTACCAGGTGACCATGCTATGTGCTGTATGTTATTGGTATAAATATTTCAGTGTAAAATGGCAGTGAAATCAGGGAGGGGTATGTTGATATTCTGCAAGAGGAGATGGTAGAAGCAGATATGAAAGCAACATTTAAGAGGCATTTAGACAGACATGAACAAGCAGAGAATAGAGGGATATGGACCATGTGCAGGCAGATGGGATTGGGTACGTTAGCACAGTGGTCAACATATACATGGTGGGCTAAAGGGCCTGTTTCTGTGCTGAACTGGGCCTGACCATTTTGTCCAACTGGAATTAGACATAGAAAAATGCTGACCCTTATTGTAAGCTTTCTTTTGTTCAATAAACTACAATCTGCTGTTAATTTGAATTAACTACTATTTTCTAGTATCATAACAGGTAGATACTGAGAGAGAAAAGATCTTGCTTCACATGGGTTGATTCAACGCTGCACTCTGTAGATGTAGTTATCGTAAACTGCCCAATGATAGTCACTTCCTGGGGAATTTAGTCTAATTTCCTCCATGATTCTCTTTTATATTTTTAGAAAAAGGACTGCACAGGGAATTTTCATCCCAGTTGTGCCTATTGCAGAAATTGCGTTGAGTGCATGGGTAAATCAAGGATGGAAGTTCCCAGTCAAAGTTCTGGAGTGACGCAATATAATTATGTTTCACTTCCGGGAAAAATGGAGTTTCAATTTGAAAACATTGAAAAACAGTGTTCTGTGTTTGAATTTCTGGACAATAATCCTTCCTACCGGTGGCTATTGGAACAAAATTATGGAAGAAGTGGGCAATAATGAAGTGTGATGTGTTGCAAACAGCAGGTCAGGGTGAGCTAATGGTGAGAGGTGAAAAAAACTGAGCCAATATCACAGACAGATGACTTACCCTGTCCCTGTACTCTTCACAATTCAGTCATGTAACACCAATCAATTAATCTCCAGTAAACACCATTGTATTCAGTTGAGAGAAATGTAAACTAAACAAATTTTGATAACTTGTTCTAAGCAGTAGTATACAGTTTAAGCTGTGACAATTTGTGTACTGATCTATGTAGCCATATAAATACTAATACAATTTTACTGCAAGAAGTATGTTATGGATTTCCTGCTGGACTTTCTGTGAAGTTATCGGTCAGATTTCTCTCCCTGGACACAGCCCAATCTTAATTTGTCCAAACTGGGAATAATGAGGAGGAATTGCTTCAAAATGGAGTAAAAATACATTTAATTGTGCCACTTTTGAAGTACCAACCTTTTGTTTACCAAAGCGCTCTCCTGATATGGGTGATTGATCTTTAGGGCGATCCCAAATTGCCAAATTCGAAAAGACTAGACCAGAGCAAATGCAGTGTGCTTCTGACCAGCTCTGATGTGTAGTAAGGAGTCCACAAAATATAAGTTTAGTTATTTAACTGAAGTCAGCAGACAAGTTATTCAAAATTGACTGCTGCATTTCCAGTTTAGCTGTATTTTCTGATTTCCTGAAGACCTGAAGAAAAATGTGTTATAGATTCAGTTCTTCATTTTCCCCTTCAGTATTATAAGTCAGTTGCCTGTATGCATGTGTGATAATATGGACAGTAAGAAGAATTTAAATCAGGTTGGCTGTATGCATCACATGTCCTGTGAGTTCCAGGTATGTGAAACTTTTAAAATTTTACTTATAAAAACCTAGATGGAACTATTTTTGACAAATATGCTTCCAATTTATAATCCAAGCAATTTAAAAATAGTTGTGGCTCATTTTGCTGTCTGCCGTTCCTAAAAAATTGCCACAATTCACTACCACAAATTGCAGCTGTCAAATAATGAGGAAGATGGAATTGGAAGTTACAAGTCCTCTTGTACAGCCACTGTTGAGAAATTAGCTCCTTTTTGTAAAACTTTTACTTTAGCATGGTATTGAAAGATAACAAGGTATCATTGCTCTTATTGATTTGGAAAAGACAGTGATTGTGGAACTACAGATAAGCTGTCTACATATTTGGATGGTTCAGCAAAGTTTAAACATTTTGAACAGCCTTGCACAATAATTGGTAATGTTTGTCAGACATAGCAATATCTTTAACGTAATGACAGCAACAGATACACGACACAAATGATATCCACATCTCATAAACAAGGCACATAAGGTCAATGGAATCAGGTAGGTTTCCTTTAACCTGAATTCCCCTTATGATGAGTGTTGGATTTGGCTTTTGCTGTTGGTATCAGCAATGCCAACAAAAGAAAAACAAACTGAAATCAATGGACCTAGCCCATTTGGTCTAGAATATAAAGACCAGCTTCATCAGTACAAATCGTGATCTGAAACTTTTTTGATAATTCCAAGTTGTAACAGTTTTTTAAATTCAAGGAGATGTTAAGTTTAAAAGAAACAATTTGATAATGTATAAATTATTGTAAAGGAATTTTTTTGAGATAAACCTAGGATTATATTGCCCAGGACAATATTAAGTGTCTAGTGTGTAATTATTTATTGATGTTCTGGCATTGCAAAGCATCACCAAGTAATATCCATTCATGACCTTCTGGTTTCACCTAATCATATGCCAGAAAATAAATAACAATTGCTTGTCCTTGAAAAATACACAGATGGATTTTTTTGTAATGTAGAACACTTAAGGAAATTCTCAGGAAATTTAGTTTAATGTTACAGTAAATTACTGCTTTGACATTCAACAAGAACACTTGCCATCCTACTTGGAGTCAACTAAGTGTTAAGACAGTTTGATTCACTGCTCAACATGTGCAAGTGTCACAGATAGCAAGTGGCTTGATGAAGTTGTGATGGACTCTTCCATAATTGGCTGATCTGTCATTACAATTCAATGTGACATCATTATTTGTAAATACTTGTACTTTGGGCAATGTCTTGGTTTGTGCTATTTGCAATAAAATGAAGGAAGAGTAAAATAAAAACAAGGGCAAACTGTAAAGAATCTCTAAGGACATAACCTGAAAAATACAGTAATAACAACAAAAACACAAACTTCATAAACAGCATGGCAGTATAGAAACATTGGGATTACCCAACTTGTTGGGAATTCCAAAATTAGTAAAATTTGAAAACAAAATTGCTTTTTAAATGTATTTTCTGGTTAACATGATAGTTGCTGATGCAAATTGGGGGGGGGGGAATGAACAATTTATTAATCTCAATGAGCAAAAAAAATCTGATTCCCTCATGGTCTTACAAGTCTTAGTTTATTTTGCTTTAAGATCTGCTTTGATATTTTTCTATTGTATTTTACAAAAATAGTTGCAAGTGAATTAAGTAACTCTTTCCCAATGATGAAGAGGTTTTTTTCCCCCAATCTAACTGGAAGTGAATTTGTCATTCAGTCAAAAGTACAGCACTCTTTTTCTTAAAGTATTTAACAGGAATATTTCTCAATGCTGTAGAGAAAATGGTGCAATGAAGTCATGGATGCTTATGGAGAATGGATTATAGTGTTTCATTTAGCCTACATACTCTCTTAAAGAGTAGCATAAGTATCATTGAGTTGCCTTAGACATTGAGCTAAACTACTCAATAACTGGAATATAAAGCTCCAACCAATCCTGGATCTAAACTTTGAGTTAGGTGATCTTAATTGTGGTGAGCTTTGTCTTACAGTTGGTCTTGTTACTATGAGCTGTGCTAATAAACCAAATAAGGCTATTTACCACAAAGAATAGTTTCTGAACTCTTGTATTTTAGAATATTTCTGAAGTCATACCATTGATTTTTATTGTACGCTCCTGACTTCTGATTTTTGTGGCTGGAAGGGACCTGAGATTGTTTGGCAAGGATGGCAATTAATAACTCCTGTGAAAACTGCAATATTCTGATAACAAGAGGATATGGAAGAGACCTTTGAACAAGCAGACTTTCTTACTGTTGTAAACATTGTAGTTTGAAAATATTGTACCATATTTTTGGATCTGGAATGGGATCTGCAGAGGCACTGATATTGTTTTGAATTAATCCCTTTGCTTGCCTGTCAGAAAGTTTCAAAGAAATGTGTTAACATTTACTACTTTGTATCTCATCAGACTGACCTTCATGTTTATTCCTGACTTTTGACATTAGCATCATAAAATATCTCTGGATTGGGAACATTATTCATACAGCCAGAAAAGTGCAAAAGAGTTATTGTTGAAATAGCCTTCATGAGTTGCTGCCGTATATTTTGTACATGATGTATATATTTTGTCATATGTTAACATGGAGGTGTGGAATTCAAAGTTTAAAGGTTCCAGGACCCAAAAGCATTCATGTCCTTGTTCTTCATTTGAGCAATCTTCATCAATTGAATAACAGGCTTCAAATCTAGAAAGCCCAACACTCAGTACACCCACCCATATAGTGTTTAAATACTTGATATCACCAGGAATCAAGATGTAGCTTTGGGGAAAATAAAACAATTTATTATAAGAGTACATGTTTGATTTAATGCCATTTTATAAAACCTAATGTACTACTTAAATTCAAAGAAGATAAAACAATTTACCAAAAACATGATACAAAACTCAATTTACCTTCAGCTTTATCTAAAGTAATAGAAAACACTACATTTAATGTTCTGCGTATTTCCATTTTTCTGCATTAGAAAGATTTGTGATTTTAATTTTATTCCAATACTAACATGCCTTTCACATTTTCATGTTAAATATTTCATAAAAGCAATGTTTATTTCCCCAAGTAGATTTGTTATTTCTATCTGCTTACCATTATAAGGTACTGGTAGATCATTTACTTTCCTTTGTATCAATGGTGGTCTCATAATACATTGAAAGGTGAATTTCAGGGTGTTGATCCAGTAATGATGAAATAAGGCCAGCTTATTTCCAAGTCAGGATAGTACGTAGTGGTGATCCAACAACATTGCTGCTGTGAAAGTGTCACAGCAAAAGAGTTACTGTTGAAGTAGCTTGAGTTGTTGTAATATATCTTGTGTATATATTGTAAGTGAGGCATTAATTGTGGAGGGCTGGATCTTGAGTTGATAGACTGGGGCACATATCACCACTAAAAAGGCAAAATAAATTTATTGTGCATTTGTAGTTGCACTTTGGCCCATCCATTTTCAATTAATTCATTAATTGTAAATTTAGAGAGGGGCTCTTCAATACACAAGTTACAACCAGAATCCTAAATAATGAAACAGCCAGGCCAGCAGAACCTCTGGCAACGTGGCTTGAGTTGTAAGTGGCAGTTAATGTTATTACCAGGTAATTGTTGAATGATTGTTATCCCAAATCAGCCTCATCAGGTCCACCACCATCATGACTTTGGGATGAAAAACACTGATGCTGGAGGAACTCAGCAGGCCACGCATCATCTGTGGAGGAAAAGCAGGTGGTCAATGTTTCTGGTCAGGACCCTTCTTCAGGACTGAAGATAAGAAAAGGGAAAAGCCAATACATAGGAGGGAAAAGCACAGCAGTGATAAATGGACAAAAGAGGGGAGTTGGGGTGGGCACATGGAGGTGATGGGTAGATGCAGGTAAGAGATAGTGATAGGCAAGTG
>JAUZTB010000011.1:20157590-20168699 GCA_034780895.1 Rhynchobatus australiae
AGGGCAGTCACTTTCATCTCACCTCTAGAGTAGGATGGTTTGAAAGAAATGCAAGTTATCAGCATAAATTTCTTATTCTAAGTCAGCAATATTCACCTTTTACCTCGAGTTAGAAAACTTTATCAGCTTAAATACCTGAAGTAGTATTTTTTTAAATGCCACTCATTGTTTGTTGTCTTCTGTTAAATCAAGTTGTTATGAATGGCTGTGTACATTCTATTTACTGTGACAATTTGGTCAAGGGTCAAGCAGCAGATATTGGTTCTGCATTGTTAAGAACATTTAAATAATTGTCTAGATGGACTTTAGCACCATTTGCTTGTCAGGACATTGTGCCAAAAAAACTAGACGTGGGTAAAGAGAACATATTTTCAAGGAGTCAAATGTTGTACTAGTTTGAAATGGGCTGTGTATCATATTTGTAATCCTATGCTTATATTTTGCAATATAGTGAGCACTAAGCAAAGCAATAGACTAAAGTTTTGGGCAATTAGCAATTTAAATTCTTAAAAATATAATTTAAGAAAAATAAAATGGCATTAGTGTGAAAAGGGAAAAAAGATGAGGTTTATTTTACTTCAGTACTGTAGGGGCACAGAAAATGAAATGTACCAGAGTCAAGTGCAAATCACATGAGGTGACTGCACATCTTGTGTTGTCCTTGATGTCATCAATTTGGTCGGTTTGCTAAATAGCTAATTTGGTTTGGAATCAAACACAGGCTCCCCCAGAGTGCCTGTATCTTTTTACTTTAGTTCATATGAAAAGTCAATTAATGCTTAAGTCTGAATCTTATAAGAAAATGCCCAAGTATTAGTAACATTGAAGAGACATAATCTATTTAGGGGTTCCACACTTAAGTGTAAACCTATCGTATAAACACATCAAAAACTATGACCTTATTTAACTCAGATTTCCCTTCAATGTTTTAATGTTGACGTACTCAAATTCCAGCACGTCAGGAAGGAAATGGCCTCACATGGCACAACGCAGTTGCTGAAGCCATTTCCTCTCCACAATGACTAGACAAGTGCTTTTTGTGTACTCTGAGGTCAGATTAGATTTATGATAGAAGTGAGAAAAGAAACATACAAATTGTGCCAAAATTCCTCTTTTTTTTTAAATACTAATTGTGATTGCCAAAGAAAATGATTCATTAATTCTGTTTTCTTTGCATTGCACAAGAGTGGGAAAGATGGAGGAATCATTGCAATACACAAAGGAAGCATACTTTCATCACGGCACAGATACTACTGTGAGCTTGGTCAATGTATGTGCTTTTCGTTTTTCTTTGTCAGATTTCCTGTCATTTTTTTCAGGTGGAAACTGCATTGTAGCTGAACTACTTTCAGGAAATGGCAAAGGGCCCTCATTTTGGGGTGGAAAAGATTGGAAGTCAGAGGCATTTGCTTCAGTTGATGCATGATAAGATGGTTCATCAAAAGTATTGGAAGCTGGCCATTTTTGAATACACTTGGAAATGTTTTTTTAAATAGTTGTCACACGAGACTTCCAGTACTGACTGGAAATGTGCAGACATAGTGGTTGACACTTAACTGTGTCTGAAATGGCTTAGTAAGATGCATAATTTTAGAATATTAGGGATGGATAATGAATGTTAACTATTCTCAAATAGAGGGGGTGTCAAAGGTTATGGTGATTTTGACAAAAAGGTGGAGTTGATGCCAACAATCAGATCAGCTATTATCTTACTAGATCACAAAGCAGGCTGAAGAGACTGGATGGCCTACTTCTGCTCTCGCTTCTTAAGTACCTAAATTAAGAAAGTGGCAGTCAATCCAATGCATATTCATCAGATTCCTGCACAAATAATGAACAACAGGTAATGCTGTGGCAAAATCCTAGTTTAATTCTATATGATGCATATGTCTACAAGTCCAAAACTGAACAGCGTGCAGGCACACAATCCAGCTGGTGATGAAGTAGTGTGACATATTCATAAAATCATGAAAATTTAAATCACAGGAGGGCATTCAATCCATTATGCCACACACTTTAAAAAAAAATCCAGCCAGATCCCACATTCTTAGTTCTTGATCTGGTTCTATTACCAAATGCAAATTCAAGTACTTAAATGTGATGAAGGTTCCTGCCTCTAATATCCTCTCAGGAAACAGGAGTTAAACATCAGTATCCTCTGGGTAAAAAGGATTTTCTTATCTCCCCTCTAATTCTACCAATTAATTTGAATACAGGGCCCTGGGTTCAAAAGTTCATACCAGGCAACCTGGGGGAAAAGATGAATTCTGAAGGTCTGGACTGTGCATTGCTTATCAAAAGAATAAGCTCAACAGGGCAAGTCTTTCCTAACACCCTGGTTTTTAATCTACATTTTTACAGACATCCATAATATTTATAAGTGTTGAATGTTATGGAGTTCAGACATCCCTAACAAGAAGTAAAGAATACAACACAAGAGATGCACTTCAGCCAATGAAGACTCAAAATAGGTACACAGTTGGTTGAAACTATGGAGGCACAAGAGAATGTAGTTGCTGGAATCTGAAATGGAAAAGCAAACTGCCTGGCCTGCTGAATTCTTTTTGCAAGGTAATCATAGTTTTAACTAAAATATGATTTAGTACATTATTGATGAATATTGATAAATAATGTTTGACACTTACCATTGCAACTTTCAATGATCCACCATCCATACTGGTAAGACTGGATAAGGGACCCTACACATTGAACAAAAGATGGCTGAGTGATGTGACATATATGGTTGTCCTGGCTAGTAATCAACTATGCTGATAAATTTTTACCTGCTCTGGTTTGTGTTGTTGTACACTGTTGTAAATATAACTTAGCCCTGCCCTGGTTAATACAAATGAGGCCTGTTCATTTATTAAAGTATCTAAGTGGGCTTCAATCTGCAGAAAGAAATGTACAACATGTTAAAAAATTAGTTTATAAGAATCCAAATCTCTTCCATGCAAAACTGTATCAAGTTCAAGATTGCTGAGATTGGAATAGTCAACTTCCATTCCATGATCATACTTTTCTAAGTTATGGGAGCCATCTAGAAATGTCCTGAACAATATTTAACTGCCCTGAATGGTCTGAAGCTAAACCATTAAGCTTTTCCAAGCAGACTTCTGTACCAGTCTACCAGTTAGGGTATAAATGGACTCCATTTATAATACTGGTGTGGATGCACTGACAGCATCTGGTGGTTCTGCACAGAGATCTCGCTTGGTCCCATTCACTTAAATGGAGCAGTTGACTGTCACTAAGAAGGACTAGTGAGGGTGTGTGTTGTTTTAAAAACTTGTGTAAATTAATGTAAGATATTAGAGGCATTAAAGTTTAAAATTATATTTTCCCAATAGTCTATAAACGTCTCTAATCAGTGATACTTAGAAACAGTTGAAAGGCTTCCTGGCAGCAAGAGTACTGGCAAAAATTAAGTGTGACCATGGGCATCCTGCAAGAGGCCAACACGAGGTATGGGCTGGACTCTGTCACCTGGCAGATTTGAGTGACAGCACACAATCCAATTGATCTCCATTTGAGAAATGCACATCATCTGCCAATAAGAGGCTAGATTAATGTATTTATTACTTTTTTTGGGGTAGTTATTATCCAATTATCTTTAATATAAAATATAATTGAATGAATGAGTAGATGCTACTACTTTCAGTCTAATAAATGACTAGGTTAAATATACATTCCCAATAATGGCAACACAAAAATAACACTCTAGAACAAATCTCGAGAGTGAGAGGAATCCCTGTCAAGATCCAGTAAAGTAAAACAAAAAATTGTAAATACATAAAATGTGGAAGTCAAAATCCATAGAAGAATAAAGTATGGCTGAGACCAGGGCCATTATTTAATATTTGAATCATTAAAGATACAAAACCAGTCAACTGACAACAATTTTACAATGGAATAATGTTCTCTGTAACTAATGCATGTGAATGGAGGAGGGAGAAGAAGGAGGCAGGGTTGAGAGAAAGCATCTATAAGAAATGTATACAAAATTATGAGACGTACAGATAGGGTAGATCATGAGAAACCTTTCCCCTTGCCAGCAGTGTCTATAACTAGAGAGCATAGTTTTAACACAGAAGTAGGAAAAACAGCTGGGACTTGAAGATTTTTTTCACCCAGACGCTGGTTAAAATCTGGAATTCACTATGAGGGTGTGATTAAGGCAGAGACATTCACAATATTTGGATGAACACTTGAAACATCATGGCCTAGGAGACTACAGGCCAAGTGCTGGAAAGTGGAACTGGTACTTCATGGCTTGATGGAACACAGCAGGTCGAAGTGTCTGTTTCCTACTGCGTGACTCCATGAGAAGTGTTCTCAAACATTAGGTTGGTACTCTACAGTTCTCAACTGCAACCTCTCACCCTAACTTGCTTGAGGATGCTTCAGTCCAATCCAAAGGCCTAGTTGGTGACCACAATGCTTGCTTGCCAAAGTCAAATGACGATGAGGCCTCAACATCAAGGAGGCTCTTCATGACTAAAACTGAAGGTCAACCAACAATGTCCATGAGTTAAAAGTAAACTCCAACATTAATATATCGGTCAAAAGGAGCTCCACATAGCTTTGGAAGTAGTATTTCAAAGGTCTGAAACCTGTAAGCATATTGATACAGCAAGTGTTTGGAAACATTAAGACGAGGAATTTAAAGAATTTTAGTAAAATGGATATATCAACTGTGAAGCAGATAGGCAGAAATGATAATGGAGAAAGGGAGAAAATCCTCAAGATAATGAGTGGAACTTTAAGGACTTCAGGTCTTTAGTTTTTAAAATTAAATCACAAAATAAAATCAAAACTGTAAATGCTTGAAATACAAAGCATGTTAATCAATATTCACCAAGAAAGAGTAAGAAAATGAATGGCTGACATTCAAAGTTTTCAATGTGACATTCGGCAAGTCGAGCATACTCATGATTACAAGATTAAATATAATTTAACTACTATATGATTAGCTTGCTTAAAAAAATTTGCGAGCACTGTATATACCTGAAACTGAAGCATCTCAAGGCGCTTATCAGTAAATTCAAAGAGAGCTAAAGTTGTCTTCATCATGTGCAGAGAGTTGACCATATAGGTTGCCATGTCAGCAGTGTCAAGGTTACTGGCAGATACGGTGCACAACTGTAATAGTGGGTCCATTATACAGGAAAGTACCTAGTAGTAGAAAGTAAAATACTTCATATGATTGTATAAAAACTTAGGCTGTTTATTCAGTCAAAGTCAAAGTTTGAGCATAACTGCGGCATCCTGTCTTCACTGTGTTCAAAGTCAGTTTTTTTTAAATCATCACCAACGCAGCCCACAGGTAATGCACCTATATGCCTTGGAAATAGGTCATGTGCTGTTTGTTTTATAAATGTATCCACTGCAGGCAATATACATTCCATTGTTTTTAAATCTTAGAACAATTATGAGATGTTCCAAGTGGAGGCTACTTGCTTCCCATGGAAGGGAGCAATGTGAGTGAAAGAAACACTATCATTATAACTCAGTTTTATATACTTCCAAACAACTATGTTAAACCAACAAGCAGATCACAGGCCTCACCCTTCGAAATTATTGGTGGCCCCAGGAACCAAAATACTTGGAAACTATTGAAATGATTAAGCAAAAGTAAATTCTTAAAGTGTCTGTGTATTAAATGGACACTTAATTTCATTAATTTTAACATTTCCCTTTGCAAATTTGATTTCAATTCACCTCGGCAAAATTAATGTATGCATCAGAGGAGATCACACAAAATTATGAGATTTAAATGGTTGGGAATTGACAAACATAAGCAGTGAACCAGAGAGAGAGAAATTAAAACTAACAAGGTATTCTTTATTTGCAGGGTTTTAAAAAAAAAATTGGGATATAATGGCAATTATATCATAAACTATGTAGTTGTCCAAAGCATGAGAATGGTGAAACTTTTTAGCTTTACGGGCACTTTGGGTACATACCCACTCAAGATTATTTAACTATGATGCCAACAAATATTGATGGTCCAGTTGAAAATGTATCCACAAATTAACCTTAGCACAGACTTTAAAATGCTTCATGAAATATCAGAATTAAATCATGAGCAATATATAATTGAATGCAGAAGTTAGTTGGGTTGACTCAGCCACAAACCATAACATGGAGATCCCCACCCTAGAGACGCAAAAATACCTCTTTAAAAAGTAACTCTTTGACATTTAAAAACTGAAGGGTGTTGAAACTACTGAAAGAGCTTTGATATTTTCAAAACCAAGTTCTTGGCACTCCAGCTACAGCAGGTCAACAGACTGCAAATATAACTGGATTATTATCAAGTGCAAAATTGAAAACATTCATAGAATTCTAGAGCCATTGGCCAAAGGAATTAAATTTCAGAGTATGTTTCAATTTACCTGGACAAAATCTGCTTGCCTTGCATCCATTGGTACAACTGATGAATCATGAGAGGAAAGAACTTCACGCAAGAGGGATAGTGTGTGATTCAGAGCGGTGGTAGGTCCCAGGTCAGGTGGGGGTAATTCAACCTGCGTGAATTGAAATCCAAACATCAGTTTGTACCTTTATAGTTATGTACCTTTAATGTTGGGAAAAGCCCCAATTCATTTCACAAAAATGTTATCAAACAGATTGTATCACCCCAGGAATTGTTGGGATTAGATGCCCAAAAGCTTCGTTAAAGGGGTAGTTTTAATGAATGTTCTGAATAAACAGATAGTGAGGCCAATGGGTTAATGGAGGGAATTCCAGAGCTTAGGATCTCGGCAACTGAAGTCATAAATGATGGTGCAGTGATGCATTTTGGTTTCTGCAAGAGGCCAGAACAGGAGGAACTGTTAAAACCGAGGAGTGCTAAACTGGGAGCCAATACAAGTTAGTGAGCAAAATCTAATGGATGACTAGGTGCAAGTTAGGATATGGGCAGCAGAGTTCTGCATGAGCTTCATCTTTGAAAGTTGAATGGGGGTGGATGGCTGAGTGTATTGGAATTATTTTATACAATGAATAAAGGTAAGGATAAGTGCCACAGTTGTGATGAGGCAAAGATGGAAATGGATGATGCTACATAGATAAGCAGCACCTTTACATAAGTAAACAAGCTTTATGGAGTGAAATTGATAAGCCAGGCAAATTACAATTATTTTTCGTTTCACACATATACATGCTGTAACTGATTAACATTTTACTTGTTTGAGTAAACAAGAATCCAGATAAATGTTTATATTCACATAAAATAATTTAAAAATAATTAGCACTTCAGAATCACAACTTTGTTAAATGTAGCTAATTAACTAGAGCCAATGACTTGGATTTTAATAACTTTACAGAAAACAGAAAGAATGAAAGCTTGTGCTGGCGCAAACATGTGTGGCCCATTACTATTAGCGTGAAGTGTGGTCAAGAATGTACTGTGAATACATTGGAATTTGTTCAATTCAGAATTTTAAAAGTAGAAATGGAAAGTAGACATTATCCAAGAAGCACTTCAAACCTCTTTGCAAATCATGATTGTGTATGTTACATGTAAGGCTAAGATTAGTGCAAGATTTTTTAAAGTATCCCTTGTAGTCTTCCAGCAGCTCCATTTACAAAAATGTGTATTTTGGCAATAGGACTAAAAAGAATGCGAAAAACAGAAAACATTCCAAAGCCACATACGGTTAGTTATTTTTCTTTTACCATCAGTTAATTTATACTGGAAGAAGATCTACTGAAGGTAACTGTAAAGATTGATGTTACTTCAACAAATCACCTTATCCATTAATTTACTGGCATGGAGACCCAGGCTATTGAAGAACATTTTCTTGCTTAGAACAGGCATTTCGTCAATTGTGGTCAGCAGAGTGGCGGCACAGTTTCCTACAATTCCACTGTTGGAAGGGGAAAGTAAACTATTATCAGTATTGCAAGCATTGGTTGAATATAATTAGCGGGGAAATGCTTTGTGACATATTATCATTCAAATGTGGAAAATTGCTAGTCCATGCTGAAACAACATCTTAAGCAAAGTAGCTGCAGGAACTCCATAAATAATACCTCAGCCATTTCTGATCAGTGCCCTATAACATGTGATATCTTAATGGCTTAACTATAGGTACAGGTTTCCTATGTTCTACCAACTTCCATAGTAGTGAATGCTAGGAGTGGAGTACAATAGACTAGAGTTCAGAGTTACTGTATACAGCATGGAAACAGGCCCTTTGGCCCATCTAGTCCATGCCAACCAAGATACCCCATTTGCCAGCTTTTGGCCCATAACCTTCTAAACCTTTCCAATCTATGTACCTATCCAACTGTCTTAAAATTTGTTATTGTAGCTACCTCAACTGCTTCCTCTGGCAGCTCATTCCACGAGTACCACCCTGTGTGTTTAAAAAAAAATTGTCCCTCAAGTTCCTATTAAATCTTTCCCCTCTCATCTCAAACCTATGCCCTACCCTCTCCCAGGGTTCTACAACCCTGGGGGAAAAGACCAAGTGCATTCACCCCCATGTCCCTCAATTTTATACACAAATTTGCATTACAGCATCAGTTTAGTTCTAACCAAAAATAAAACAGACTTTACAATTAGCATAAAATAAAAGCAGAAAATGATGGAAACACAAGTTAGGAGCATCTGTGGAAAAGAAAACAAAACTTAATGCTTCAAGTTGAAGACTGTTTTAGGGTCTTCTACTTGCAATGTTACCCAATTTCTCTTTCCACAGATGCTGCCTGAATTGCTGAATGTTTGCAGCAGTGTTTTTATTTCAGATTTTAGCATTAGAAAATATTTGCAAGAAAAATACATATTTTACCAATTGGAACCCTGCTCAGCAATACCCCACAGAGCTCATGTTCAAGTGCTCATGGTCCTCCAGTCCAGACACTCCCAGGTGCGAACCCTGTTATACCTTAAAGACTTCTGCTTGGGCTGTGGACTGCTGTGCTGGGAACCTGCACAAACTGCTGCCCTTCTTGCTGCTGCACCAGAAACTTGGATGCTACAATGCTGGCATAGACCCCTGGTCTCTGCTAGTGCTTCTACAGCATTGGAGGGCTAGAACTGGGCAGGCTGAGACAAGCAGTGCAGTAAGCTCATCTCAGAGATATGGGGCTAGGGCTCCACCTGGCTGGCATGGAGGATGTGGGCCATTGATGGGGACTGACAACATCTGCTCCACATATTGACAGATCGCCTGGATCCTATGGTCTGTCTCATCACCACAAATGGTGCTGTTTCCTCCTTGCTTTGTTTGGCTGCATGGCCCTTCCCAGTCCAGAGATTTCTCTGCACAGAGCAGGCACTGCCAGTTCTCACCAATAGTCTGCACTCACTGTGCCAGCAAGGATACAGCCCCAAGCCCCACCTCTCTGCACTGAGTGGCTGCAGTGCTAGTTCTGGTCCACCCTACACCAATTGTCACAGGCAACCTCTCTACATTGAGCTTGGGGTGATTTATTGTTGGACTTGGGTTAAGTTCCTGGGACAGTAATGGGGAAGGCAGGGGTTCCCATGATAGTGTTGCTGTCAGTGATGCTTCTCTATATAAAATTCCATAATGACCCTTCTCAGCACTGATTCCATTAGTGTTCTCATTCCTTGGAAATGCAGTGTACATGCCGAGCAAGGTACCAGTGTAATTATTTTCTGGAATCAAACTCCTGCAATCAATAAAATGCAGATGAATTAGTAACTAAATAACACTTTTTTTTGGCTTACCTGATAGTGTGGTGATAAAACTTGAGAAGATTGGAGAGTTTATATAATAAAACTGCACCTGGCTCTGCTACTATAACCTGTTCAATACGGACCTGAAACATCACCAATGCAGAACACATGGAATCAAAAGTAGATCAGGTTTCTGTAATTTGCTTAATCAGCAACTGAAATCAAAGGTGAACCTATGGTTGTGAACTCATTTCCAAGAACTGTACATTATTAAACTTTTTTCCCTTAAATGCACAGACCTGTTAAAAATGGGAGAACTCTGTAGAAGTCACTGAAATTGTCCATCTTCTACACCTTGATATAAAATAATGATTCAGCAGATATATAGTTAATCAATGCACTGAGACAAAATCTAGAGAAGTCCAAAAAACCCACAAGAGTCCTTATAAGTACATAAGATACAATAAAACAAAATCAAAAACCCTCAAGGAATGTTTCCTTTCAACTTGTAGCACTTGAGCACAAGGAGCATGAGATAGGCAACAACCTGAAACACCATGAGCAGTTTTGGGCATCAGATCTTAGGAAAGATTTATTGGCCTTAGGGAAGTATAGTTTACCAGAATGGTAGCTAGATTGCAAGGGTTAAATTGCAAAGAAAGATTGCACAAATTTGAGCTGTATTCTCTGAAATTTGCAAGTTTAGTTTACAGGGTAGCTTGCCATCAGTTCTCTATATCGAGCTGCAGGCTAGCCTTCAATGCAATCCAACCCAATTGTATTACTGCTCCCATTTATACCTTCTGTTTCTTTTGTTCATCACATTACCAACCATTTTGTGTTCCACAGTTATCCCTGTTGTTCCCTCCTTCACTTCCCACTTCTCCTGGCCATGTATTTGCTTCAAAACCTGCTGTCTCCAACTTTTTCTGGTTCTGATAAAAAGTCATTGACCTGAAATATTAATTTCAACCCCTCTCCACAGGTACAACCTGATCTGCTGAATTCTTCCAGTATTTTCTATCTTAAATAGGCTTGACAGTTAAAAGGCATTATTTTGACTTACTGCACCTCCCATTCCTCAAATATTTAATACCATTGCTCCATTTCTTTTAAAACTGTTAAAGCTCATTACCAAAGTATAATCAGATAAATACATTTCCTGTGAATTCACACTGCTACCTTGTCAGATTATCTTTGCAATACTGTCTCAATTCAAATTAACTTAAGTGATCTAATTAAAAGTCAACACATTTCATCTGATTTGAAAGTTTTATTTTCATTATGAATTTGCAGCTACTCTGCATTGCAATTTTGAATAGTGTCATTGATATAACAAATATTCTAATTATCAGCAAAACTTAACTAACCAGCTGAGCAGTCAGCTGAAACAAAACAAAACTATTAAACAATCACATTAAAAAGAGGAACAAAATTGAATGCAACTATTTTTA
>JAUZTB010000011.1:20601796-20612793 GCA_034780895.1 Rhynchobatus australiae
ATATTAAATCTGCAATGTCTCAGTCAATTGAATTTCAGTTTCAGAAGGGAGCAAACATAAACTTACTATTAAAGAAAGGAAGGAAAGTTAGCCTAACATCAGGAATAAAATATATCGACAACAATGCAGAGACATGTGAAATTGTAAGTAGACAAAATAGAAAAGCAAAATTTATTTTAATTTGTGAAAGGCCAGAAAATGTTGATGTTCAGAGGAATCTGGGTATTCCTGTACTGAGTCAACATGATTAAAGGATGCAATTTAGCCTTTATTGCAACGTGATTGGATTATAAAAACAAAGAGACTTTTTGTAACTATGTAGGGCCTTGGTGAGATCAAGCTTGGACATGTGTAAAGCCTTTGGCCTAGAAGTCTGACAATGTAGCAATATTATTTTAAGAGCTATATGACTGAAAATATACAATGCACAGTGAAATGCAATAACAGCCATTTCCAGGTCAATTTATGCCACTGTAGAAACTCTGTTAGGCACTTCCCAGCACAAGTGTATTTTTGACTGAGTAACATTATTTCCATGCCAGAAAAATTAGTCCACATTACCCCATCTGTGACTGTGGTTGATCACTCTCCTAGACAAGAGTGTTCTTGTAGCTCAGCTCCAGACTAGGACCTCAGACCGCATTTAAGACCTGTATTTTCTTTCTATCCTACGTGCCTCTTCCCCATGCCCACTGCACCAACATCACCCACCATCCACCACTGAGTGACTCAGACCCCAAACAACCACACCCATCCCTGCCTCTGGATGCCTAACACTGCAGTCCCCTGAGGCCCTGATCACCCAATCCTCTGATGGTCTGTTCACACTCTGGCCCTAGTCTCCAAGGTTCCAAGCCTCTATCAGATCTGATTCTCGAAATCTCCAATTCCTTTGATGGAAGCTTCAATCTCCAAACAAAGCATATCCGATGACATTATTCAAAAAAAGTGAAAGGCGAGTTCCCCGTTGTCCTGCTCATTACCCAGCCCCCAATCAATATCACTGAAGTAAATCATCTTGTCGCTTATTCATGGCTGTATATGGAGTCTTGCTATGTGCATATATGCTTTGCATTACTACTTTGCAAACCATATTTCAGAAGTTAATTAATGGGCTCTGAATTGTTTCGGGAAGGTTTAAAGATTGGAAAGGTGCCATGTAAATGCATTTATTTTCACTATTGACTTTAACTTATATTGTTGGATAGTCATCATGAAGAATACTGGTTTTGTGTTGTACAAGCTCTTATGAAACCATATTAGAGTCAAAGCAATGCAGAATAAAATTATTAATCCATTAAAATATAAATCTATATTCTATTGTAATGCAATATATAGCACAGTCTTACCTGCCAGTAATACTTACATCATAATTGTACCATACATACACTTGTGACCAGATGTGCAATTGCAGCTCAGGAGTGTCTCAGTATTGAAAGATTACAATTCAGCCATCACAGGAAATAAGTTCATTTTTTAAATGAATCCTATTTCTTGTATATTACAAAATCGATGAGTGTCCATGAGTAAGAGTAAGATGCAATATTTAATCTGAAGGTTGTATTATTTCTGTAAAATATATCTCTTTCAGGAAGGAATTAAAATGCTCAGTGTGTTTTAATTCATCATCACGATTAGCTAGTTTGCAATTATACAGCAAATACATTTATCTTACAGTGCAGCATAACAAACTGCTAGATGTTAAAACCAAAAAAGCTTTGAAGCAACTCAATAACAAACAAAATATGTTTGGTATTATAAAGTTTTATATTCAGTTTGTGCAGTCTTTCTTAACTTGTTCAATACAGAATTGGCACAGGCAACATGTTGAATATTTTACACAGAATGAGACACAATGCCTTGGAATTTACAGTTGTAATGGCAGCAAAAAAAAAATCAGCATCACCATTCATACAATATGTATCAGACAGCAACTTCTGGCCTCCGCATATGTGCACTTAGAAGATGCTGTCGGTCATATCCTGGTCCTCTGCAGGGTCTGATGTTGCAGTTCTCATAGATGTAATCAGTATAGATCTGTTCCTGGATATTTTACTCACTAATTTCACTGTAAAAAAAGAGTCTGAATGAGACTTGCTAAATAAGGTAAAATAAGTTTTACTGCCATTTTATGTTACAATTACCAATGAACAACCTCTCTTGTTCTGAAAATTTAATTTTATAAGTGCTGTGTGTCATTCCCTTGAAGTAACATTTGAAAATTCCCAGTTAACAACAAACAACTTTCATTTTATTTGTTGCAAAATGTGTTTATGATATTCCAGCTTCTACCCTGTGCAAATTGAAAACTTAAATTTACTTTCCAGAAAATGTTTAGTTAATCATAACTAGAGGTTTTTACAGCCAGGTTTGTTGTTTGTGGGAGTTCTCCAATCCAATTGACTTGCTGACTTCATTGATGCCCAATAAACTGAAAGTCATTTTGGAATAAGAGAAAATTCTACAGACCACCCCCCCCCCCATAGCAGCTGAGACACTGAGGAGCAGATCGGGAGGCAGATCTTGGAGAGGTGCAAATATAACGGGGTTGTTGTCATGGATGAATTCAACTTCCCTATTATTGATTGGCACCTCCTTAGTGCAAAGGGGATAGATGGGGCAGAGTTTGTTCAGAGTGTCCAGGAAGGATTCCTGACACAGTATATGGACAGGCTGACTAGAGGAAAGGCCATACTGGACCTAGTACTAGGCAATGAGCCTGATCAGATTTCAGATCTCTCAGTGGGAGAGCATTTTGGAGACAGTGACCATAACTCCTTGACCTTTACCATAGCCTTGGAGAGGGATAGGAGTAGACGATATGGGAAAGTATTTAACTGGGGGAGGAGGAATTATGATGCTATTAGGCAGGACCTTGGGAGCATAAATTGGGAACAGATGTCCTTGGGGAAGTACACAGCGGAAATGTGGAAGTTGTTTAAGGAATACTTGCATGGAGCTCTGGATAAGGTTGTCCCATTGAGGCAGGGCAAGGATGGTAGAGTGAAGGAACAGTGGTTGACACGAGATGTAGAGTTTCTTGTCAAGAGGAAGAAAGAAGTTTACCTAAGGTTTAGAAAGCATGGATCAGACAGGACTCTGGAGAGTTACAAGGTAGCTTAAGTATGGACTTAGGAGGGTGACAAGAGGGAGGGCAGGACTGATCAGGGATAAAAGAGGAAACATGTGCCTGGAGTCAGAAGAGGTAGGGGAGGTCCTTAATGAAGACCTTGCTTCAATATTCACCAGAGAGAGAGAACTAGACGTTTGTGATGATGGCGTAGAACAGGTTGATACACTAGGGCATGTCAATGTGAGGAAAGAGGATGTGCTGGAACTATTGAAAGACATTAGGATAGATAAGTCACTGGGGCCAGACCGTAATATCCAAGGTTATTACAGGAAGCTAGGGAAAAGATTGCTGCACCTTTGGTGATGATCTTTGCGTCCTCACTGGACACAGGAGCAGTGCCAGATGATTGGAGGGTGGCAAATGTTGCTCCTTTGTTCAAGAAAGGGAGTAGGGATAACCCTGGGAATTACAGGCCAGTGAGTCTTACTTCAGTGGTGGACAAATTACTGGAGAAGATTCTTAGAGACAGGATTCACGGGCATTTAGAGAAGCATAGTCTGATTGGAGACAGTCAGCACGGCTTTGTGAGGGGCAGTTCGTGCCTCAGGAGCCTGATTGAATTCTTCGAGGATGTGACAAAGCACATTGATGTAGGGAGAGCAGTGGGTGTGGTGTACATGGATTTTAATAAAGAGTTTGATAAGGTTCCTCATGGAAGGCTTGGAGTATTCTGTTCAGTTCTGGTTGCCTCATTATAGAAAGGATGTGGAAGCTTTAGGGAGGGTGCAGAGGAGATTTACCAGGATGTTGCCTGGATTGGAGATGATGTCTTATGAGGATAGGTTGTATGAGCTGGGGCTTTTCTCTTTGGAGAGGAGGAGGATGAGAGGTGACTTGATAGAGTTGTACAAGATGATAAGAGGCATAGATGGAGTGGACAGTCAGAGACTTTTTCCCAGGGCGAAAATGGCTAACGGGAGGGGACATAATTTTAAGTTGATTGGCAGAAGGTATAAGGGGGATGTCAGGGGTAAGTTTTCTTTTACACAGAGTGGTGAGTGTGTGGAACGCACTGCCAGCAGAGGTTGTGGGGGCAGATACATTAGGGATATTTAAGAGACTCTTAGATAGCCACATGAATGATAGGGAAATGGAAGGCTGTGGGAGGGAAGGGTTAGATAGATCTTAGAGGAGGATAAAATGTCGGCACAACATCATGGGCCAAAGGGCCTGTACTGTGTTGTAATGTTCTATGTTTACAGCATAAATCAATTTCCATAATTAGACATGTAAGTTATGATTTGAAATGATCCTGTCTGACCTGCTGAGTATTTCCTGCAACACCATTTTTATTTTATTTTCAATAATACTTATCTGTTGTATGAAAGGTGATCTCTGCATTCATAACTAGTACAGTGATTTTAGTTGGCTTAAAGAGTCATATTGCCAAGAGTCACTTACCATTACTTCCCAAAAAAAAGCTTCCAAATTCCAACTATCCTTACTGCGATTCAGTACCTCTCTCAGCCAGTGCCAATACCATTTGTGTCACTTGGACTCTATTGGTCTACAATAATCAGAGATTCCCTTTGTTCTCTCCACCCTTCCCCATTCATGCAACTCAAAACATATTTGATTTCTAACTTTTCCTGGAATGTTATCTATTCTTCTCAAAACAGATATTGCTGGCCTGCTGAGAATTTTCATCATTTTTTGTTTTTACTGCATTTCTTTTGTTTTTCAGCTATATTGTTTTGAAATGTACAATAAATTGAAAGAATGTCTTGTAATCAAAGCATGAAATAACTTCCAATTTAATCTTTTTCTTTGTGGTTGGTCCCTTGGGATGGAGGAAGGCTTGCTTCCACTCTGGTTCTGTGTGTTTTGACATGACTAACAAGACCAACATGGGACTCACAGATCTGACTACAGAGGAGGTCAGGGATGTTTGATGGGAGGGATCAGTGGGTTGTTTGCAAGATGGTATACTTCTGTCATGTACTCTAAACTTCTATGTGCATCTACTTGATGTTCTCAATGCCAAGCAAAATGCTCCTTTTCCACTTTTAGTCAGTCATGGACCAGCAGTTCCTGGAAATTAATAGGGATGCTGCATTTTTTTCGCGGAGTCTTTGAAACATCCTGGAATCTTTTCTTCTGCCCATCTGACGATCTCTTCCCATGACAGAGTTCAGAATAGAAAGTGTGTTTCAAGAGTTTGGTGTCAAGTCTTATGAATACTGTGGTCCACCTAATGGAACAAAGTATAGCTAGGGCTTCAAATCTGGGGATATTGGTCGAGGAGAGGATGATGAAGTTGGTTCACTTATTCTCCCAGTGGATTTGTAGAATTTGACAGAGACAAAGTTGGAGATGCCTCTTCAGTGCCTTGAGGAGCTTGCACTCCTGTACCCATCTACAGAATTTTTTTACAACAGTATTTAATTTAAGATGGGAATCCTGTGGACTGCAGCTTTTGAAATGCCCAAAGCTGCTTCACAAATTTACACTCAGGAACCGAATACTTAAATCATTTTATGCTTGTTCTAACTCGTGCTTCAGTCAAAGAAGAATATGAAATAAAATGCATGTATTTTGCAGATTTTTCCTCTATGAATTTCCAAGCATTTTACTGTCAGTCAGAACACATCAGGATTCAATGCATTTACACACCATTTTGCATGCAGAAAACTGGATACACTTGCTATAATCAGAGCTGACATCACATACCTTAACGTCAAAATTGAAAATATATTGTATCTGATTTGTCACTCATTAGTCACCATCAATATATCCTGCTTGTGACAGGCCAGATCACACTGGGCTTGTAAGCAGATAAACTGTATTGGTGAAACTTGATATCTTTTTGTGAGGACAATGAACATCACAAGTCACCCAATAATTAACCCTCACCAAACTTCTATACAAACAAGCCACACTTGGCAGAAATCCTAGTCAGTCTTGATATCATAAATTTAACAAAAGTTTGGACAAAACACCAATCTGAAGGGAGAAGAATGACAGATGGATTTAAATCAACTAGAATTAGTTCACTGGTGAAGTTTGTAATTGGAAATTTCAGTTAAACAATTTTACACTGTTCAGGCCATGATAAGGCCAGAAACATTTCCATTGTGCAATTGTTTAACATGTCTTTGTAAGCACTGATGAAATTCTAGTCACGTGTTCTCCTGTTAATAAAACTATGTTACTATGGTATAAATGGATCAGAAAGAGTGGAGAATTGGAATATTAAAAATGAACCCTTCATCCATAATAATGCACTTGAAAGATACATTATTAAAGTATTACAGCAACAGCTTGACATCTCCCTTTGTTTGCGAATAGGAATTTCTCTTTTGTTTATCTATTCTATTTTTTGAATAGGAGGTACGGAAAAGGTTGCAGGATATACTGGAAATACAGGCTTTCATCCATTTCAATCCAAAGATTAATTTATTGAAAAATGAATAACTGGAAATATTCAATATGATCATCCTACAAGCCAAGTTTTCAGTCTTATCCATGTTATAAGAGTAAACTGATTTGCAAATGCAATCATAATATATCATTTAATAATTCTAAAACCCATTGACTGAGTTCATCTATCATTTAATGGTTTCATTTTATTTGTATTGCTGTTGGTCTGTGGCTCCGAGGACAACATTGACTTTGCTTATCTGAAGGCTCTATCAGCTGTTGCAAACCAAACCAAGTTTGCATGTTCAGCAGTCTTGTTCTTATTTCTTCCCTAGGTTAAGACTAGAGTAATACATTAACTGTACTGTTACTTGGATTGCATCAATGAAGTCATGCAAATAACTCTCTCAATTTGTATCATAAACTACGGTTTTCGCTAATCAGAATGAAGAAGCCTTTTATAACTTAATGTAATTGGTTGTACACTTTTCTGGAATTAACAGATAAAGTATAATATATTTTTCTCTTATAATTTAAGTACAATTATACTTATTCTATTTAGTTCAATATGAAATATTAAATGAGGCTTAGATCTTGCAGTTTTATTGGTACATATTATTTGTTTCCGAACATAATCTAATGGTCCAATGGTAAAATATAAACTTACATATGGCCACAGTTTTCTATTACAAAGTTGCCATTAATTATTATTCATGTGACACCGTGATCAACTGATAGGAAGTAAAATTCTACTTGTGCAAGTTGGGTAAAAAGAAAGGTTCTCCCTGAACCTTTGGATTCTCATAGAGTTTCAATTACCAACAACTGTTCTATATCACCTAATGAGGTTTCCCATTACTTGAACTTACAACCAGAAGATTAGAGAGTACATTGTCCATGCTTAATGTTACATTTAAATAATACTCCTCAAATAAAGATAAGCCTTAGAGAGCGAAAAAAAACCAAACTAAATTCATGTGCTGAGATTAGAGATTTTCCATAGGATGCAGGCTGGCCTCAGGATTTTGCATTAATTAAAGATGGAGATGGATGCAGCTGGTTGATAAATGTCAGATCACTATAGAATACAACCTTCTGACACAAAGTCTTGATTGAGAATTCCAAAAGAACAAAGCACATGACAGGACCAGTCACTCAATATTTGAAGTGAAAGAACAAGGCTATATGCTGGACTGGATAAAGTGTTGATGGTTCAATGCAGTCCTGACCAGGCTGAGAACAGGTACAACCTCATTAAGTAGACAGGAAGGTCAGTGATAAAGAAATGCAAGTCCTAATAAGAGGGAAACAGGCTGGCTTTGGTTTTGTCAGTCTTGAGTGGGAGAATTGATTTATCCAAGACTTCCAGAAAACAACAGTAGACAACTACAATCACTGTGAGAATCAAACTGGGATTAGTTAAGAGAACTCTACAAGTGCACCAATGTTAACTTGTTTTTAAATAACATTGCCTGTACACACAATTCAATTTCATTCTTGGCTGAATGATCAGTGGGAGAAAGCAATGAGGGAGAAAATGGACAGGATTACACATGGGCAGTTACATTTCCTGTACCATTCTATCAAGCTCCCAAAGAATCAGATTTATTGGTACTGGTGCCTGCAGGCCAGTGTTCTGCTCTCCTGCCCTTTAGAAACATTTTGTTGAATAATGCTTTTGGAAATTTTAAATTGACCAGGTTTTCAGCATTCTTTTCCAGAAGTAGCCTGGAACCTTCTGGCTGTGTGAAGTTTGACTCAAAATCATTCATAATTATTGGATCTCTGACAATAAAGTCAAGTATTTTCTTAGGGCACATCTTAAAAATGTTTTGTTTGATAGCATCTCAATGTTATGACAGAAAATAATTACTGATGACGTTTTCTACAATTGATAAGGTTACTCATATATTGGAAAAAAAAAGGATAATCTGAGAAGCTCCTAATGTATGTTTCAGATATGGCAGCACAAGGAACAACAGAAGTCTTGTGTTGACACATTGCACAGAAATACTTGAGTGTTTTCATGCATCGATACAGTGCTATCTGCAGGGCAGCTTCATGTAAGGTTCTAATATTCCACTATGCATGGCACACAAGTAGACAGGATGGCGAAGAAGGTGTTTGGCACACTTGCCTTCATCGGTCAGGGCATTGAGTACAGTTGAGATGTCAAGTTGCAACTCTACAAGCTGTTGGCAGGATCATACTTGGAGTATTGTGTGCAGTTCTGGGTGCCCAGCTATAGGAATGATGTCATTAAACTGGAAATGGTGCAGAAAAGATTCACGAGGATTGTTACCAGGAATGGAGGGCTTGAATTATAAGGAGAGGCTGATCAGGCTGGGACTATTTTCTCAGGTGTGTAGGAGGCTGAGGTATATAAAATCTTGAGGAGCATAGATAAGGTGGATGGTCACAGTACTTTTCCAATTCTAAAACTACAGGACATAGATTTAAGGTGAGAGGGGAAAGATTTATAAGGACCTGAGGGGCAATTTAGTCACACACACTGGTGGATATCTTGAATGAGCTGCCAGAGAAAGCTGTAGAGGCAGGTATAATAGCAATGTTTAAAAGACATTTGGCCAGGTACATAGATAGAAATAGTTTAGAGGGACATGTGTTAAACACAGGAAAATGGATAGACATCCTGGTTGGCATGGATTAATTGGGTTGAAGGGTCTGTTTCCATGCTGCATGAATCAATGACTCAATCAAATCTTCAAATACAGGGCTTTCACTTGGATTTGTGCACGAAACATGTGGTGGGCCTTACTTCAGCAATCTTCCAACTTGGCAGGAAGGAAAGATTGGGAAGTAGGAGCAAAACAGTGGAAGCACTTTGCTGGAAGCTGGCAGGAAGATGATCAAATAAATGGTGAGATAACTCGGAGGATGGAAAATGAGGGGTGGTGGTTAAGAGTGGGAGACGAGATTATGATCTAGAGGAGAGAACAGGGTTCCGGGGAAGACAATTAAAGTAGAATATTGCAGGAGGGAAGTAAAGTGGAATGGGATTAAGTTGGAGAAAATCGAAGTGGGCTGGAGAAAAGGTCGGAGTGGGTCACTGGGCTTCAGAGAGAAAATCAGAAGTACTGGTGGAAATATCAGCAGAGGAGGATAGGGAGGTGGTTGATAGAATTGCTGATAGTCATTGCTGGCATAGACATATGTAGGTAGATGATTTGCAATGTGGGGCAGATGGGGGCATTGGGTACAAACTGTGAGAGATCTGAGGTACAACGGAGTACACTGTTAAGGTGTGGGTGATGGGTAGTTGTGCAATTTCTCAGCATGTTGAAGGAAAACAGGAACTGACTGAGGTAGGTTACCTATCCTGGAAGATTCTGTTACTAGATTATGGAAGCGGCCTGAAAAGGAATGAGTTCTTTAACCAGCTTCAGTAGGAAAAGCCTGCACTATTTGTAACTTGCATAAGCATGACAAATAAATCATGCAACTGTATAGAATACTATCACTCCATATCCAGACAGCCTCCTTGTGCGTGCACATAATAAGCACTGATGATTGCACTGCAATTTATGACAGCATGCCATGACAAATTAAGTGGGTTTCTAATGAAAATTTATTGTGTCTAGGAAAACATTGTGTTGAGCTTCAGAATTTCTCAGCCAATAATTCATAATAAAACACTACATTTGCAGGAAAAATAGTCATGTTCTGTCTTAGGAATACAATTTGTAGAATACTAACTGCTGGAGTACCTTCAGGCAATAAAATAGGTTTGGTTTACAGCAGAATGACAGGAGTTTGTAATACAGTATATGATTTCAGGGCCAATCATCATTGGGTTTGCTGGATAGGAACAAGATGCTTATGCTTCAAAAGCCATGGCATTGGAGGTATCACCTAATTGACCTCCATTTCCAAGTGATCGAGAAATGGTTACTCAGAGCATTTACCAAGAGTATTCCTGAAGAGCCGATTAAGGCATGCAACTTGCACATATAGCTTAAAATTGTAATATTCAGTTGCTGATTGCAGAGTTTAAACAGTGCATATTCTTCCATTGATATTTGGGACAGGGGGTCCTAACTAGAGGTCCTCATATGGACAATTGCAGGTCACAATGAGAAATTATTCCATTTTTAAAATTGTTTCTGTGAGTTCAAAAATCTCCCAATGAAAGCCATTCCTTCTTACCACCTTTTCAAATCGCAATGATGAAATGGACAAACAGAATATATTGTTTTCCTGGAACTTAGGCAAATTTCTTAGTTTGACAGAGATCTTGAAACCCATAAAGTGGAATGTAAATTCAAGACTGGATTAATTTATAGATTATGCGATGCAAGTACTATCTTCTACAGGCATTTCAATAATTGCCTTAGGTACAAACCTTTAAAGTCAGAGCTTACATCTATACAGCTACTGAAGATCAGCAGGACTGGGGGAAGTATGCAGTCTTATTTAGCTGCTTTACCTTACATTATTTTTCCTTATCTAGTATAAAGCCAAGCTTCAGCTTAACTTTACACAC
>JAUZTB010000011.1:21860115-21872288 GCA_034780895.1 Rhynchobatus australiae
CCCCCTCTCACCCTAAACCTATGCCCTCTAGTTTTAGACTCCCCTATCTTGGGAAAAGGACTGTGACCATCCACCTTAACCATGCTCTTCATGACTTTATGAACCTCTATAAAATCACTGCTCAGCCTTCTACACAGCAGCGAAAACAAACCTAGCCCATCTAGTCTTTCCTTATAACTCAGGCTCTCCAGTCCTGGTAACATCTGTGTGAATCTTTTCGGCACCCTCTCTAGCTTAATCACATCCTTCCTATAGTATGGCAACTAGAAATGTACACACTATTCCAGATGTGGTCTATAACCAACATTCTGTACAGCTGTAACATGACCTCTCAACTCTTGTATTCATTGCCTGACTGATGAACGCAAGTGTACCTTATGCCTTCTTCACCACTTGGTCTACCTGCGTCGCCACTTTCGGGGATATGTGTACGTGTACCCCAAGGTCTCTCTGTTTTACAACGCTCTCCAGGACCTGCCATTTACTCTGTATGTCCTGCCCTGATTTAACTTCCCAAAATGCATCACTTCAAACGTCTGAGTTAAATTCTATCTGTCATTCCTTTGCCCACTTTCCAAGTTGATCCAGATCCCTTACTGTAGCTTTAATATCAGAAGTGTCACCCATTTGGCTTCAATCATAACATTTCTATTATCCTTTGCAACTATCCCCAATGCGAAAACTTGTTTTTTAAAAGCACTGATTTACTTGTTTTGATCACAATATATAAGAGTCTGGAGCATAGATTACAGATCTTAGCTAAATCAACTTGCTTGGATTTATCTGTGGTGAGATGAACTGGCCTAGAATACCTACCTAACTCCTTGTAGTTTTAGGTTCCAGGTGAATGGTTGAATTCCTCTCAAAGCCATGTTTTAGATAATAAAAATATACCAAATTCAGCACGTCAAACTATTTAGAATTACTCTGAAGTAAATAGGTTGAGGAAAATACATGTAACTGCACATTGAAGAAGCCCTTGCATCTGAACATAAAAGTGCTTTTGAATCAAGTAACTTAATTCATTGTACCTAATATGTCACTGTTTTCTCTGTAGGTGGTTCATTTGTTGGCTTAAAAAATGCTCCTGGTTTCAGACCTCTGAATTTGCTTCAGGTAGGGTTCCTTTATTATAGTGTCTTCCATTACTTTCATTCGTCATCTTCTGAAATAATCTTCATTATTCTGGTTATCGTACCATAACATATCTGAAGCATTTCATGTTTCGAGCTAGTATTTTTGAAATGCAGAATAAGGCATGTTTATAATGGCAAATAAAGTATCAGTTCTGGTCTGTAATTAACCTTTAACTTGAAATTCAGAATTCCTAATAGTACCATTATGTTCTTGTTAATCTTACATTTGTCTTGATTTGAACATTTTACCAGAACAAATGAGAATAAGATTTGAACTTCAAATACATCTCCTCCCATTATTCCTAATTCCAAAACGTTGTGCACACTTCTGATTGTGTAATAAGACCATCTTCTATTGACCTCCAGTTTGTGCTTGTAAATTTGATAACACTATAGTCAGTTAAATGCCCTTGCCAACACCATTCTTATTCTAATGATTTAAAATCCTAAATCTGAAATGTCCATTCACATAAATAATCTGTATTTACCACATGTAGTTAACTTTATCCATGAAACCAATTTCAAATTTAGCAAATCCTGCAAACAACATTCTTGAGATTCCTGAAATGGGATAATAAGGTCATGGATTTATCATTTGTGTTTGGACCTTAAGAGGTCCACATCCATTTTTTGGTATTGTTTTTTGCTATTGTTCCATTCAAGAATCATATTGTTTGTGACTTATTCTCAGGTAATTCATTCTTCACATTCAAGTTGCCTCATACATTTTTGTCAGAGAACTGTTCTGATAAAATTAAAACTTGTTCTCACATTGTTCTTACTTGGATCACCCTGCCACATCTGACAGAGGTGTGGTTGGTTTGGAACATATGAAGAAAATCACATGCTGGAAATAACATACAAAATTTCCTATCCAAGTGTCCCAGTGTCCTCCCATCTAATGATGTCATATGTGAGGTTACGTTAGAACAAATGAACCTAAACTCAATGTTACATAATCTAACATTGTAAAGCCTTTTCAAGGAAAATAAGTCCACCTCAAGGCCTTTTCCAGAACTTCCATTGTTACTATAACAACAGGATGACACTTGCCTACATGTGCATACTATTATCAGAGTATATAAAGTCTTGAATATGAGCCAGCAGACCCAAGATAGAAAATATCTGTGTAGCTTTTCCTCGCCAAGATGGTGTTCTTTAGTAGTTTACTGACCATGTCACCGATTCTGCCTTTTAGAATGGTGCACCAACATGCTTTGCTTTTAATCATATTTTAACTCTTTATTAATTAAAGATTCCACAGTTTATTGATCTTCACAATTTTTGTACATAACCTGAAAAAAATGTATGTACGCAAAGAACAAACCAGTTGGTTGTTTTTGGTGTACATTGCCATTCCTGGCACAAAGTGAAGTATATTTATTCTCCTGTGAAATGTGAACATCTCTGACAAGGTCAGCGTTATAATTCATGATATATTTATATTGAGGCCTCTTTATCTGCATGGGATAGGGGCATGACTTTCCACAAATAAGAAAAAAAGTATTTTGTACCCTTTACCCGCGCCCCCCCCTCCAGTAAACATTAATATGCCCTACAAAGTTCTAAAAGCATTAACACACATTAATGTTAAATGTTTAAATACTTAAAATGTTTAAATACTTAAAGAAAATGTTATTTGCTAAGAAACTACTTCCATTGATACCTACAAGCAATGATTTTTTTTTAATTCAGAAGGTGCATCAGTGTATACAAAGATTGCTCTATTAGAACAGTGCACAACAGGGCCACTAGCACAAGTGTGTGGAAACTGATTACAGACAATGATTTATTCCTCAATATGAACATGTATGTAGATATATTTGTTAGAAAAATTTAAAGGTGGGGTGCAGGGCCAAATTTGCAAGTACCCAGATCTACAGATAGCAATCAGCAGATAACGAAGACTGAGGGTATTTCAAAATTTTTTTCATTGTGTTTTTTAAATATAACTTGTACATTCCTTGTACTTTTCCAAAAATTGCATTAGCTCAAAATGAATTCTCTCCATAAACACCATACAGCATGCGATTAAATACATATAATGTTCAGGTTAGGTAAGCTGCAAATGGTTATGTCAGGTTTCAGTTATACAAACAAAAATTTGGAGCAGGAGTTGGACATTTGTGCCCCCATGGAAAACATTTTAACATTATTGCAGTCATTAACACTTTTTCTACCAATTGATCAGGAACCTCAGAATAATTACAATGTAATATTAACTTTCTAGAAGAGAACCCTGACAACTCCTTTAATACTATGTTTCTCTGCCTGTAGTGTCTTTGGAATGCATTAAGACACACCACGTATATATCTGAAGAGGTCATGTTTGTTTACAGGACAGCACAATTATTATTTAACATGTTGAAACCTAAGCTGTGGCTGCAAAACTTTGTGTCCTACACAATGTGTGAAACTGTCCCATTGTCTGCAGCATAAGAGGATCACATTACAAAGTTACACACCAATACAGAAAACAAAAGTGCTTAAAAATGCATTACACTCTGCTCTCTTTTTAAAGCAACAGTAAAATACAATATACACATTTAAAGAATAACAACAACAAATTTAGTTTAGAGATTCTGATTTCCTTACAGTTTTTGGTGTTGAATCCATTTCTGTTTCTTTATTTGGATTTGATGGTTCACTTCATGGATTTATACCGGATCCAACTTAGACATGACTTCATGTTCAAAATCTCAACTTGGTTCAGCTTTACTAGAGATCATTTATTTGAACTAAGTGAACCCTTTGGATTTTGCCACCAATTTCAACCAAATATCTCTTGGCTTCGCATACCTCTTCTATGGTTCCTACTTCCTGTTAGTGTGAGCTCAGCTTGCAAGGTGGCGTAAGGACATAAGCATGCTCATTTTGCATGAAACCGCTTCTGATTAGTGCTACTTTTAACTCAACAACTTCTGTTCAGCTCCAGAAAGCAAATTTGTTGAATGAGTCTTAAGCATGTTTTGAATCTTCTCATCAAGAGCTCTATAGTTGGTTTTATTCAGAGCTGATCTCTACTAACCTAGAAATCATTCAAACAGTGTTTCAGGCTGAGTTTTGAATACCCCTGCAACATTTGCTTCTTGAGAACTTCATTATTTCTGGCTTATTCTTGGCTACTCTATTTAAAGCCAAAAGATGTGAAGGAGCAAGAATAAAGCTTGCAAACTGAATACATCACAATTGAGGGCCATTGTCTGACACATGCTCTTTAGATAAAGCCTGACATCTACACACGTTATACATGGATCCATATGCTTCATTTCACTTTGAGTGACTACTGATCAGTACCAGGCAGTTGTTACTCCATTTTTCACAAAAGTCTGCATGTGGTCTCTGAAAAGGTTGAGGAGGCCCTGTCCATGACTGCAAAGTAGCTTATGGTGATTTATTTGTACACCTATGGCAAAATCTAGTTTGCATAGCACTGACTTTAGGTCAGTAAGCAAAGCTTCTTGCAGTTTGCTTTCTTGCTGTCTATTCCTGTGTGTTTGGTATGAAGTTCGGCCAAAATTTTTTTCTTTCCAAATATAGAGGTATTGCCTCTCTATGACCACATCCCCCAACTCTACCTATTCACACAGTTATTGCAACAGTTACAGAATGGTTTTGTCTGTGTATTGGTCACATTCTGTCCATGCTATCAGTGCCTGTTCATGGGCTTCCTACAAGCTTAATTCTGACTGGGTCTTGTGTGTGAATTCAGACATAATTACTGGAAAGTAATTATGGACATAGTTAACATTGTAGATCCTTCTGTTACTTCCAACGTTAGAGCTGCAACAGCAACTGCAATGAGGATCTGCTTGGAATTCCTGTACTTGATTTAGTTTAGAGATTCTGATTTCCTTACAGTTTTTGGTGTTGAATCCATTTTTAGACTGATTCTAGAACTGAACTGAAAGAAGGTTTTTGTACAGTTTTTCTTGCCTACACAAGCAACAGTCTACCTCTAAAGATTTTATCTATGATGTCCTAGAACATCTTGCGTGAAGACTGGACTCCACAGGGTATCCTTGTATATTGGAAGAGTCCTTTGTGTGAATTGTTGATTAGGTACTATTGATTGTCTATGTTGGCCTCACTTTTGCATAGGCAAGGAAGAGATCCATTTTGTGAACACAGTTGATCCTGCACTTGTGAAGTGGGGAATGGATATTGTTTGTCATCAGCAGTTTGACAGTGTGACTCTAGTCACTGCACAACTACACTGACTTGAATTGAGGCACAAACACGCCATTTTGTTCTAGCCTATCAAGTTCCTTTTCAAGTTGACTCTTTAAAGCACACGAGACTGGTCTTGGCTTGCAATAAACAGATTTCACATCTGCTCTGATGCAGATGTTCAAATTGTATCCTGTCATGTCACTGGAGTCCACTTTGAATGTAATGACATACCTTTCCAACACTGTGACAAGGTACGACGTCAAAGCATCAGCAGTGAAATCTACCACAAGTTGTATCAACTAGTCCTTTCTCATTAAATTTGTCCTGTTTCCATAGGTTGCCATGATGATTGGTTGATTATAGTGGATCAGTTGTTGATCTACCAATCAACACACAAAACCATTGCATAAGGCACAATACAAGAAGGCACAAAATTGCAATGCATGGATAAGCTTTTTAATGAATTCCTGTATTCATCTCACTTCTAGCTCCTTGTACCAAAATTACAGATTTCAGGTGTTTTGAACAGCTTTGATAAAGTAATCTTCCAGTTTCTGCATAACATCTTAAAACAAGGTTTTTTTTTGTCTTGCACAGTGCAAGAAGATTTTCCACTGTGCCATTTGTTTCTGGCCCAATCTCCAACACAAGCTTTAATACTATATGCCTGCATACAGCATCGTTTTGAACTCTCATGATATCTTGGATATCGTTCACTTTCAAAAATTTGACCATTCATCCAATGTAGAAAATGAATGGTTCCCGAGCTCAGTCATACATGTCTAGAACCCAATGACATTGTTGTCCTCCTATTTAGCAATGCCATGGTTAAACATGGTGTATGGGATAGTCCAGTGATAAATCAGGGACTTCAACAAAGGAGATTCCACTTGAAAAATCAGTTTTGTGTCCAAACACTTAAAATTTGCCACATGAGAATGCAAAGTGGCACAATATATATATATCCAAAGAAATAATGTTCATTTGCAAAACAACACACTTGCTAATATTCATTGAATCCTGTCAATGAAAGATGTTTCATACCATCTGAAAATTGTTATTGTTTTGCTATCCAATATCATTACAGTATAAAATATATACACAGAAACACATGTTCCTTGCTTAATGATATTACCTAATTTTGATCAAGTGGCAAGTATAATGACAAGTAATTATGTAATTATCTTTTCCACTAATGGTAACCTTTGACATACTCCAGTTTGCAATGTGGAGTATACAGGAACTACTTGTATTGTTCCACTGATTATACATGTGTACACTTAATAACTTGAACTCCATTTTTTAAGCATGTAATCATAATTACATTAACTAATGTAAGAGCAACACACTTCCCACTAAGTACTAAGGAATGAACAAAAGGTAGTTTCTTTTTCAATTTTTGTTGTGACTGTCCTCAAGAATTGCAGGAAAGAAAGAAAAGTGGGGAAACAGTAAAGGATTGTGATAAAATTGATAAAAGGTACTGGAAAGAGCTAATGTAGGTGGACTGCTAGGCTGATGGATGTCTACTATAGGCCATTATTTAATGGGAAATGGTGATCACATTAAATGGAAGGTTTTCAATAGGAGATTGTTTTGTGCAGGCACATTTGCACAGGGGAGAAAGGAACATTGCAAAGTAAGTGATTAAAGATGTAGAGATTTATATGAAACAAAGTGAAATTCATAATAATGCAGAACCAAACTGAAAACACAAAGTACAATTGAAAAAGGAAGTAATAAAAGTGATTGCATGGAAGTAGGTTAGCTGGTAACAAAACAAATGCAAATGTCTTCTATAAACAAATAAATGGTAAAAACTTAATGAGAGGAAAGTTTAAGTTCATTAGAGAACAAAAATATGATTTTGTGACAGGAGCAAGTATGATTTGTTTCTGGAAATATTCTGTATTTGAAGAACACAATGATCAGTAAAGGTACAAGAGAAATGAATAAGATAAAACGGAATAAAAGGGAGTACTTAAAAGATGTGCAGTGTTCAATATAAAAATAAATAATGTTGTTCAGCAAGGATACATCCTCCATTGCCAAGGCTCTGGCCACTATCTTCCGATTCTCCTTGGGTAGGGATGTAGTGCTGGAGACTAGAGTTTACAAATGTTCAGTCAACCTAACCCAATACAAGACAAAACTAATTTGACGTAAGTAATATATGGGTCAATAAAGAATTTAGTTACCTCAAGTTTTTTCTCATCAGCAGACAAATCAGATTGTTGATAAGATTTCAGGATTGGTAGAGGTAATCAAATTTGATATCCATAATGTTGCTTTGCAATGAAAATAGAATATTTTACTGAGGTGTAGCAAACAAAAAACTGTTGGCTTCGCAAAGCATTCTGAACAGTCTGCTTTTCTCAGAGGATCTGAGTTAGTGTGGCAAAGCCCAGCCAAAAATAATTCAGTGATCAGGTTCTGACAAGAGGTTATTTGATTTACACATTTCATGAGCGATTGAAATGTTACCTGTTCTACAGTGAGGCCCAGCACTTTATTCAGAAGATGTTATAGGGTTCATTAGTAGAAGCTTAAGTTGAATCTTATAGGTAGTGACTTGAGGGCATTCCACCATTCAACGAGACTATTGTGCCTCAAACATGCTTAAATAAATTTACATCTATTGAAAGACTAATGTTAGCTCGATTGTAATTGCTCATATATGAAACTTCAGATACGTAACTAAAGAACAAAGGAAGTCTATTCTGGGGGGGAAAATGCATCATTCCTTTTAGCTATTTCTTTGGTAACCTGTGGCAGCTTTAGCATTTAAGAACATGCATCCCTTCTCTGAAAAGTGAATATTTGTGAAATGATTACACAAAACATACACACCTGTCGCCACAGAAACAAAAGTGATATAACATCCTGTAGAGGGTATGGTACTGACTAGCAAGTTGGAGATCACGAGTTCGTATCCCATCATGAAGAGCTGTGAGGTTGAAGTACCAACTTGCCTTTAGAAGACAGATGTTACTAAACAACTGGTTCACTAATAACAGCAGAAATGCTGGAAGAACTCAGACAGGCAAGCAGCATCAGTGGAAAGAGAAACCAGTTAACATTCAGGTCAGTGACCCTTCCTCAGAACTAGACACGATTCACTAATATCCTTCCAGCTGGTCTAACCCAAGTAAGACAGTCCCCTACCGTTTACTCTCTGCTGCCTTCTGAGATGTCCGCAAGCCACTTATTTCAGGGCAAGTAGGATTGGGAAGTAAATCTATCCAAGTTGCTGTCACAAATCTTAAAAACTTTTTCATAAACTCACAATAGAATGGCCTTGTCTATTGCTGGGCGCTTCAAAATATGGTAATAATTTGTTTTATATATGGATTCTTAATAAAGCACTTCTGTGCCAAAAAGGGCTGTAGTTATGTAGATAATACCGTATAATCCAAATTTAGATAGTGGTTTTGTCTTTATTTTACATTTTTAATCCTATCCCAGCTGTCAAGTGGCCCACCAGTGATCTACAATCCACTACAGCAGCAACAGCTCCCCCAGTTTTCTCAGCTACAATCATCCCAGCAGTCTGCAACTTCCAGCCCTCAACAGCAGGGAGAACAGGTGCATTTTCTTTATGTTACAACGCAAGTAAATCAAGTCACTTATACTTAACGAACAGACCACAGGACACAGTTGAAGAATGCAGATGAATTTCTTTTTAAAATGCCAATGTTGAACCAGTGATTATTGAAATTATTGGGCTGCCAGGGTATAATTTTCCCCCTATTTTGTGTAACAAATAGTAAAACTGAAGCACATGTCCAGCCTAGAATTTAAAATTACAAACAAGGATATTTGATCCATGGGCACTTTCAGCCTAGAATTTAAAATTCCAAACAGTGATGTTTGATCCATGGGCATTTTCTACAATAGCTTATGGCTTGATTTGCAACATTGGTCATAAAACATTGCCATTTGCTAATTTCATTTTATGATTACCATTCAGAAACTTGAAATTTTATGGCATTTATATGCCTAGAAAAAATGCGATATGGGAACTTTTTTTATCCAGTTCTAAAATCTAAAAACATTGGATTAGATATTAATCATTAGGTGTCCTAATTGGCAGTCTGTATATCCAATTACCAAGCATTGGAAGAATATTAAATAATTAAATTAATAAGATTTATGAGTTTGTAAGTTGTTCTTGCTATCAAGATTATTGATGGGAATAAATTGCAAAATATTTTTATATTTTCAGTACATATTTTGATGTTTTCTCAAAAACATGCAAGTCATGTTTTTGGTTAAAATTAACCAGGGTTCTAGTCTCATTTTGTGTGATTCCAGAGTGAAAGTTGGCCTTCAAATACTAAACACATCTAGATAGTGACACAATATAGGCTTTGATTTATTCCTTTTGCTTGTGTTCAAAGGCACAACAATGTCTTCATTGATGTGGTTTAGAATGTACCAAAACCATTATTAATTCTGAAGATATCACAGTAAATATTTTTAAAGTATCATGCAACATAATTAAGCTGACATTTTTCAATTTCTATTAACGACCAAAGACCAACTTTTTTTTCTACACATCAATAAAACTGTTAGCAATATGCAATATATTATGTCATTCAAGCATTTTAGTTTCAGAATTTGGTTTTTAAAATTCAGATGTTGTGCATAAACTATTGACCAATCAGATTTGTTTGTGAGCAGAGAATATATCAGTCATAATATGAGTGGGTTGAGTTGAGAGAAGCAGCAAACTCAAATGAGTATGTTCATGAATTGCGATGGCTGAGTTTGAATATATGAGTGTTATTTATTATCATTACTTACGTCATTGCAATTTATTTCAAAAATCAAAAGAGGATATGTTTACCATTTTAAATAACTAAAAGCTTTGATTTTTGCCTAACAGTTAAAAAAAATAAACAATCAAAAAATGAAAAATTAAATGCCAAAACATAATAGTGGCATCCATTGATACTAATTCAGTACTTTGTGCTGTGTTTATTAATATTAATAATGAGAACAGTACCACTTGTGTGACCATTGTGCAGATAAGTTAATTTGGCAGTTCATTTTCTGATCTGTGAACTTTTATTGAAAATGAAAAAAATTAAAAAACATTAAAAATGAAATGACCAAAGGCAGCTGAGATGAAAAATTCTATTGCAAGAAAAGTTTATTGAAGCACAAAATGTAGAATGTGATCATACAGAAGAACTAAGATTGAAACCCTTATGACTGTAATTTGTACAGTAATTTCTCTCCCTCAAGCCTCTTTATATTGGACCAGTCTCAGACAAGTGTTAATTCCTGTCATTGCACACACCTGTAAGTTTTTGCTCAAAGAGGCTGCTCTGGTCAATAATATTTTATTTAAATTCAGTCATCTTGGTGGCTAATTTGATGTGGCATATTCTTTGTAATTTACAAGCAGAATTTTATGGCATGTTATTAAATCCACAAAAATGCAGCAGTACCAATGGCAATCTTTCAAGGCAGATAGTTGAAACTGCTTTTTTTGTGTTGGCTTGGTTAAGATGGGTTATGGTATTGCTTCATAAAATGCATGATGCTTTCTTTTTTGCCAACTTTATTGCACATCTAGGATTGTCTCTCATGTTTCCTTCTACATTTCTCTATTCTAGAGAGCTGTGGATGCTCAGTTGTTCAGTTTATTTAAGAAGATTGATAGATCTTTGAACACTAAGAACATCAAGGTGTGTCTGTATTGTGCAGGAAGGTTGAGGTGGAGGACCACATGATCATATTTGAATAGACCAAATGGTCTACTCTTTACATTCTTTCATACTGGATGAAATTTCCACAAGCCTTTCAAGTGAACTATTACTTGATATATTTAGGGTTTTGTAATACACTAAGAATTCCCTTTTTTCTTCAAGTTAAAATTTTAAAATGTGTTTGAACAACATATTAATTGAACGCTATGAAGATACCTTTTTTTTTGAGGAACTACTTCTGTTCTGGGAAGTCTTGTCACTTGTTGAAACTAACCTTGGGAGAGCCAAACATGTATTACAGTTCAGAAATACATAGTACTTTAATCATCTGTTGTCTTTAGTTTACAATCATTATTCATCAACCAAAACTGAATTGAACTATGTCTAGTTTTTGTTTCCTTTGGTAGGCATAAGGATTGGATTCATGTGTTTTAGGAAAATATTGGAAAAGAAATAGTGTATAGAATGTAGGATTGTTATTGGATTGTTCCAAATCCAGAATCTAGAAAGTTTTTCTATTGACAGCATTCTTTAACAAAATAGCAAAGCTTTCAGGAAAATAATTTTAGGTCTCCCATCAGCAAAATCTTCCTATTTTTATGATATTGATTTTTTTTTTGGTTTGGTTCACTGAGATTAAATTTAGTCTAGAACTTGTTGAAATATCAAATCCACAAAACTTAACACTGATGCATAGAACTCAGATATAGGAACTCTGTTCTGTCCAGCAGAATTCTGACCAGGCTCCAACTAGCCAGGAACAGGCTTTGACAGCTCAGCAGACTGCAGTCATCAACCTGGCAGCAGGTTTTGTGCCTCCACAGGCTGCAGGTACATGCTATAAAACTTTCATCTTCTGACTTGTGTTCCTTACTACTTCACTTCTGTCCTGAACAACTTTCTTTCAGAACTGTCACTCACTCACTGTCTAGCTGCCTTGTTATTGCACTTCTGCTAACTACTGGTTTTTCCTTATAGTCTTATCATGGCACTTCCAGTGAGATATAGATTGCTTTGGCAAAGTGCACTATAGTAAAGGGACTGCACCAACACTTCAAAAATCTGAATGCATGTATTTATTTTGTTACATTTACCCTTTATCCCCTTGAGCTTACCCCACCCTCCACAACCTCCCCCCCGCCTTAAA
>JAUZTB010000011.1:21896554-21910491 GCA_034780895.1 Rhynchobatus australiae
GCCGCCATTTTGCGCCCACTAAACGTGAAACTAGCTTATCGCTCCACCCCGCGCCGCACATTCAACACGACGCCGATTCCAGACCACGGAGAGCCCGCAGTCGACGTTCACTAAATTTCGAATAATTCCACATCCTGCCTTGTGAAACGCCTGGTTCTGCTCAATTCTTCGCAGTGGCGTGGTTTACTTGTTTTCTATTGAATGTGCTGAAATGAGATCGCAGACTGAAGCCGTGGCTCCTGTTCCCCAGGGCCGCCGCCAGCCCCTCGGCTCCTCCAGCACTTCCAGCATCTGCAGCACTTTGTTTCTCCAGCAGGAGGTGTGACCGCGGGTGGGGACTGACTGTGAATTATTGCCTTCAAAACTGTTTTACATTGAAAGTATTGGTTTATTATTGTCACTTGTACCGAGGTACAGGTCAATTCATTACACAGTGCAGTTAGATTGAGTCAGTACAGAGTGCATTGAGGTAGTACAGGTAACCCATTGCCTCAGGAGCTGATGGTTGCAAATAACTTATAAGGTCTGAGGCTGTGGCAGTTCACCTGGGTTGCTCTAGAGTACCCCAAATATTACACTGTAATTGGGTGGCATATAATGCAGCAGTTGGTGCTGATGCCTCCCAGCTGCATCGATCAGGATCGATCCTGAACTTAAGTCCTGTCTGTCTTGCACGTTCTTTGTGTGAATGTGTGCATCCTCCCGGCTGCTCTGGTTTCACCCCACATCCCAAAAACGCAGTGATGTAGGTTGGTGGTTAACAAAAAAATCAAAGGGGAGTTGATGAACATGCAAGGAAGAATAAATTGCAACACGAGAGGGAAGAGGGGAAACTGGGACTGATAGGATCACTCTGGGAACTAGCAAAGACATGATGGACTGAATGTCCTGTGTCATGGTAAGTGTATAACTGTCAGAAGTGTGCCAATAGGCTAAAGCTTTAATTTTATTGCTATTTTCATGTCAACATTTTACTTCAGCAACATTATTGCAAGTAGGCAAAACAACTCCATATGTAAACAGGCGACACCAGAAAACAATAATTTTTTCATCTATTGTAAGTGAAAATGCATTATCATTATAATTCTGCCATTTGAGAGACAAATATTGGCCAGGGCACCCAAGAAACACCTCTGATATACAGTTCCATAGCATCTGAGGTTTTTCTTTGTTTTATTCTGTAACATTTTAAAAACTCCATACATTATATCATTTTATTTCACAACTCTAACAAAGAAATAAATAGTTCTCTAAACTCCAAAACATTTATAAACCTGATAGTTAGGGCAGGACAGTGACACACCTCCACCTGCTCCAGTACAAATTCTCCCACACTGCTGTTTGAATTCCAAAATAAATCAGTATCCCTCAGAATCCCAACAGCAGCTGTGGAGTTAGTCCCACCAATCTTTAAATGATAACTTTCACTTGGTGTTGCTTTCTTCAAAAGGAGCAGCTTTCTGTTGGCCTTAATTTTTACCTGGTGGTTTGGCAGAATACAGTGCAATTTGTTGTACACAACACTGCTGACTTAATATGGTGAAGACTTTGCAGCCATCAGGATACCTGACATCCATGAAATAGGAGTCTGGGCTTTGGACCAAACCCTTGCATTTCCACTTCTCAGGAGGTGGGTGTATCAACTTTTGGAATCAAATCACTGTGCCTGGCCTGGGAATGTTTGATGGGAGAGTGTAGGGGGAGTTCTACACTGTATCTAAACCCATTTTCTGTCTGCCCAGGAGTGTTTGGTGGGACAGTTTTATTTAGGAAAATCAAACCTTCCTTTTATGCCTCTTCCACCTATCACCTCCCAGCTTCACCCCGCCTCCCCTCTTTTGTCCACCTATCGCTACTCTGCTTTTCCCTCCTATATATTGGGCTTCCCCTTTTCCTATCTTCAGGCCTGAAGGAGGGTCTTGATGGAAAATGCTGACTCCCTACTTTTCTCCATAGATGCTGCCTGGCCTGCTGAGTTCCTCCAGCATCATAGTGTTTTTCATCTAGATTCCAGCATCTGCAGTCCTTAGTTTCTCATCTCTTTCTCACATCATTCCACCTACCTTCCCTCTCTCCCTAATTCACCTATCACCTGCCAGGTCGTGCTCCTCCCCCCCCCCCCCAACCCTTTTAGTCCAGCTTCTGTCCTTTTTCTTTCCAGTCCTGATGAAGGGTCTCTGCCTGAAATGTCAACTGTTCATTCCCCTCCATAGGTGCTGCCTGACCTGCTGAGTTCCTCCAGCATTTTGTGTGTGTGTTGCTCCAGATTTCCAGCATCTGCAGTCTCTCTTGTGTCTTCACTTTACTTTTTTTTTTGCAGTCAAGGACACACCGGGGCCCCTGCAGTGCCCACTGATTGCAGTGGGGCTCTTGTGTACCAGCAGATAACATGTGCACCCTCTCCATGGATATTCAGGCACAAACATAAGGGGGCAGACAGTCAGGATGGTCAGTGGGCCCTGAACCTGTGAATGACCACCTTGACCAGAGGGAGCACAATTTAGCATTTCCTCCAAAAGATAACACTCTTGACAGTAAAATACTCCCTCAGCAGTGCATTTGAATATCAACTCTGTCCCATAGCACACGACATATAGCCCACAGGCTGGATCTGACCTATGGGATGGTTCTGTCAAGCCCTCTTCTGAACAACAATTACCTGCACAGTGCAGGGTCTCCCTGCCAAGAGTAGCAACTCCTGTCCCCAGAAATGGTTTTACAATTGCCTAAACCACAATTTCAATCTTATTGACTATAAAATGTCTTAAAATACTTTGAATACCTAAATATCCTTAAGATTTGCCATTAAAAAATAATTAAAACCTGTAGAACTCTAGAAAGTAGTTAAATACATTTAAATTAATAATTAAGTTTACTCAATTAAAGAAAAAATAATTAACCTGAAACTTGTCTTTGCTGTGGACTCTCTCTTTCCATTGAAATGAATTAAGTCGCTGAAGCTGCACTGGGTCCAACCTGACAGGCTCAGCAGCCAAATATAACTTGGAAAACTGCAGCAAGTCGCCATTCCCTGAGGAATCCGATGTTGGAGTTACATAACTCGCCAAGGCTCCTGAGACAACAACTTCTAAACCCATGACCTCTACCAACTAGAAGGACAAGGGCAGCAAACACATAGGAACACCACCACCACCTGGAAGTTGCCCTCCAAGCCACAAACCATCCTGCCTTGGAAATATATCGCCATTCCTTCACCGTCATTGGGTCAAAATCCTGGAACTCTCTCCCTATCAGTACTGTGGGTAATAGCTACACCTGAAGGATAGCAGCAGTTCAAGAAGGCAGCTCACCAGCATGTTCCCAAGGGCAACCAAGGGATGGGCAATTAAATGCTGGCTCCCTGCAAAAACCACATCCCTTGAATAAATATTTTTTTTTAAAAAAAGAATGCCAATTGGCCTCATTATTTGAATGCAGGAGTAAGGAAGTCTTATTGCAAGTGTATTGGATCTTGGTGGATACTGTACAGTTTTAAACTAAGAAAGAATATACTTGCCACAGAGGGAGCGCAGCAAAGATTCAGTAGACTGACCGCAGGGTTTACAGTACGAGGAGAGATTGAGCAAACTGGTACTGTACTCCCTGGAATTTAGAAGAATGAAGAAATCTCATCGAAATTTACAGAATTCTTGAAGGGCTTGACGGACTGGATGCAGGGAAGAGGTTTCCACTTACTATGGAGCCTAGGACGGGTGGGAGGAGGTGTAAATTTCAGAATAAGGGGTTGACATTCTGCAGCACGTATTTAACTGCACAGGTATGAGCTGCGGGCGGGAGTCGGGTTTCTCCTGCATCGGGGGCAGCATTACATTCAAAGTTTCAGGGCATGGGTGGGTGCTGCACGGATATATCAGGTGCAGTGGGCGATGCTGCAGCAACGATTTCAATGCGCTGCAGTGAAGGTTTCAGGACGCGGGATGGAGCTGCAATGCAGCTAGTGGAAGGGGTTTCGTTCAGGGGGGTGGCTCTGCATTCAAATACAGCGCTGCAGCCCGGTTTTTTTTGTAAAAACGAATATGCGATGATGTATCACGTGCATTGGGCGATGTTTCCAACGCATCGGACGGCGCCAGGGTGGAGGCTCCGGTGCAGCAGGGGGCGGTAACGCTGTGCACCAAGCCGTATGTGTACGTGGACGCTCCTGTCACCTTGAGCCCCCGGGCTCCGGATGGTTTCCGCTTGGGTGTTGCGCTCCCATAGGCTGCTGCGGTTGCCACGGCGCCGGAGTCGGATGTTCGGTGGCGGGGGGGCGGAGAGCGCCAGAGGGGGTCCCGGGTCCGGCGGCTGCAGCCTGGTCGCTGGAGCATGGAGCCGGTGGAAGTGCTGCAGGTCCTGCTTACTCTTGGTCTCACGGCCCTGGCCCTGGTGAGTGTGGTCCCGGCCACTCAACTTTTGCAAACTCTCTTCCTCCGCTCTGGAGTGAGGTTAGTCGCCGTCCTCCGGGTGACCCCCCCCCCCCCCCGGTACATCACTCTCCTCAATCGGGCTCCGTAGGCCTTGCTTCCACGTCTCCTATCCGGCACCTGGTCCACTCCCTGGGCCGTGTCACAGGCTCTGGCTGGGTGCTTCTGCACCATGTCTCTGGTCTTTACAGTTGGAATACAGGTGAAAGGCATCGCAAATATACAGCTTAAAGCAAATTGATTTATCTCAATGACATTTTTTCCCCAAACAGTGAAAGAACTGTGGTATAGTTAGATCTGAATGGAAGAAGAGAAAATGTGCCAGATTTCACATCTACTGTTAACACCTCGTACACGCCTTTGGCTCCTATGCCATCCAGTACTGGGTGGAGTATCACTTCTGCAAACTAGGCACCAAGGTTGAAGCCATTATGTTCCTGTTACAAGTTCTACACGCAGCTGAATCACTGTTGGCAGCCTCATGTTCTCACGCGCTATATCAATATAGCCACAAAATGTTGTCCCAACTTCACCAGGCCTGCAAACAAGTACTTTATCCCATATTATCTCCTTTGGTGACCATGATTCCTCAATTGGAATGTGCTGATAAACTCCATAAATTCAAGATAAGGGAATGGGATAGCTCAGTGGGCTGGCAAAGATTTGATGGGCCAACTGTTGTATGTTGTATAGAAATCCCTGGTCCATAACCACTCAAAGTGGAGGAGTATTTAAGAACTTGGTGCTATACATCAGGAGCACACAGAAGCCCCTTAAGTGCCAGAAGGAGTGATACCAGTTCAAAAACCCACTGTTTGGCACCTTTTGCACGGTCTGTGGTTCCTTCAATGGCCTCATCAACCACTTCAGAACCCACAAAATCAGGGTGGAAGTAAATTGCCTCCATCCTGAGGGACTGTGAAGAAATAGAAGTAGATAAGAGAAACATTGGTGCAAGTACTGACTCCTGAGAAATGCAAATCTGGGAAAAAGGTAGTCACCTGTCAATTAGACCTGTTTTCTGTCTACATTGTTAACACAGTATTATCCCGATTTTCTAACCATACTGCTACTTCTATTTCATGGGTTTCAATTTTACTGACAAGTCTTTAACGGTGCAGTTTATCAGCACACCTTTTGAAAATCCATATACACCAATCAACCCTTTTCCTTCATCAACATTTTCTGAACACCCATCAAAAAAAGTTATCAAGCCAATTAGACCCAAATTGTCAAAGGGCTATCCAGCCACTGCATCCACTGATAAGATAAGATTTCTTTATTAGTCACACATACATCAAAACACACAGTGAAATGCATCTTTGTGTAGAATGTTCTGGGAGCAGCCTGCAAGTATCGCCATGCTTCCAGCACCAACATAGCATGCCCACAACTTCTACAGGTACATCTTTGGAATGTGGAAGGAAACCGGAGCACCTTCCACCTGTTATTAATCCCATCTTCCAGCACTTGGTCCATAGCCTTCCTTTCCTAGGCAATTAATTTGCGTGTCTAGACATCTCTTTCAAGCGGTGTATTCCAAGTACTTATTACTCCCTCGGTGAAAAAGGTCCCCCTCAGATCCCTTCTAAATCTCTTACTCTAAATCTATGTCTTCTAGGTTTATCTACTTCTGTTAAAGGGAAAAAATATTTCCTGCATTCTATCCTATCTATACCCCTCAATTTTGTATATCCCAGTCACATCCCCTCTTGGCCTCCTGCACTCCAAGGAAAACAAACTTAGTCTCTCCTCATAACTGAAGAGCTCCATCCCAGGCAATATCCTGGGGAATCTCCTTGGCTTCATCTCCAGCACTATCACAACTTTTCTAGAGTGTGGTGACTAGAACAGCATGCAGTACCACAGCTTAGATCTAACCAGTGTTTTATAAAGTTGGACCATAACCTCCCTGCTCTTGAATTCAGTGCCCAAACTGATGAAGGCCAGTATCCCATGTGTCTTTATCTTTTACAGATCAATGCTGGCTTTTAAAAATCAATCTACACTGTCTAAATGACTGCTAAATCTGTTTCTAATAGTTTCTAAAGGTAGCCCCATCACCAATTTTACTGACTGACTATGGGCTACAGTTTATCCTTGGACTCTTTTGAACAAGGATTTAATGTTTGAAATTCATGTATCCTTGGCACAAATGCTTTATCACATGACTGGAAAATTATGACCAATGCCTCCATAATTACCACCTTTATTTCCATCAGTAATCTAAAACTGGGTAACTTATCCATTTTTAGTACATCTAGCCTTTGCAGTACCTCTTGTTGATCAATTTAGCCCATCCAGCATCTCAGCTATGTGCTCCTTTGTTGAGACTTCACCAATATCACTTTCCTTGAAGGCTGATGTGAAGTATTCATTAGTAGCTTGGCCATGCCTTCTACCTCCAAAAGTAGAACTCCCTGATTGGCCCTACCTCTTGCTTTCCATTCACTGTTCACATGAGTATAGAAAGTTTTTGTATTTCTCTTTATACTTTCTCCAGTTTTTCTTAAACTTCCCCTCTGAACTTTCTATAATCAGCCTGGTTCTCATTTGTGTCATGCATCGTTCTTCTTGTTTTACTTTACTCTCTTTGATCATCCCAGGAGCTTGGGGCTTTAATTGTCCTACTTATCTCCCTAATAGGAATGTACCTAGATTGTACCTGAACTATCTTCTCAAAGGTTGCCTGTGGTTCAATAGCATTTCAGCTGCCAATCTTTGATTATACTTTATCCAGGGCAGATCTCTTCTCATCCTATTGAAAGTGTCCCTTTTCCAATTAACTATCTTTATCTTGGTGTGGCCTATATCCTTGTCTGTAGTCATTCTAAACCTATAATTGTTCTCTAAGTGCTTCCCCACGGATACTTGGATCACTTCATTCATCAGAACCAACACCATCAATTCCTTCAAGATGATATTAGTTCCACCAGTCTGTAATGCTGAGGACTGAAGTGGCACACATATTGAAGACTCGTGCTCTTCCTGCCCTTTTATATGGCTGTCTTGAACTTTCTGTGGCCATCTCTAGGGACGGACAATCCATGAAACACTCCTCCTCCTCAGTGCTCTACAGTGACTCCAGCTTCAAAAATCCTAATGTTGAGCTTAGATAGTTGGAGGTATTTCCTACACACTTGATCTCTTGAGAAACTTGAAGCATCCACACAGCACAGGAACCACAGGCAAAAGATCTCAGCTGCCCAGTCAATAATCTGAGTAATCTTATAGTACCTTCCAATTCCTTTGTTAAATGTGTTTATTGTTACTTTGATATTCTGATTAAGTAGTCCCTTTTTAATCTTAGCATTACAGTTAATGCAGCAACTCATTGTCGATTAAATAGTTATCTTGTTAATCTGATCCTAATTTTAAAAATAAATACCAAGCAGCACACTTCCCTCAGCTTCACCAAAATCCTATTCTGTCAGTAATTTCAGGTGTCTAATTATAGCTGACAACCTAATGGCAGGTAACTTATCATTGACTGAACTGCAAATGAAACTACAAATTAAGGTTAAGAAATTCCAGCAACAGAAACTTATTCAAACTTCAAAATGAATGGCCTTCTTACAAATTTCTAGCTCATCATATTCCCATTCTTCACACTCATTGGACAGAAACTGCATTCTATACGTTAGAAGAGCCCACTTGGATTTATAGTCAGAAAACACAATTTTAAGGTAATTAGCAAATGTTCTAGGAGATATTTAATTATAAGTGTAACAATTTGGAACGTAGTACTGGAAAGGTGGAGAAACCAGACTCAGCTGATTTCAAAAGGAAACTGGTTAAATACTGGAAGAGAAATGTTGAAATCTGTGATGGCGGAGGAGACGATGCACCTAATGGATAGCATAAAAATGGCCGTGAAATATAATCGGCCTCTAACCATTTGTATCATTGAATCTATGCAACTCATGCTGGTGCTTCTTGATTGGATGTCAAATACTGATTTTCATTGTTTGAGAACCATATATTTTGAGGAGTAAATTATACATAATAAAAGTTTTACATGATGTTTATGATGTTTTACATGATCTGTTTTGCAATTTGAGTGGTTTTCTTTTTCTCCCCCACAGCTTGTGTTTATTGCACATGTGACAGCTATAAAAATGCCAAATCTTGCTCGCGAAGAGAAAGAAAAATATTTCCTAACTCAAAATTCTGCTGGGAAAGAATTGTTCCCCAGTATCCATGATCCTTCCACTAAAGAACTATCTGTTATTGTCCCATCTTATAATGAAGAACAAAGATGTAAGTCTTACAAGCAGAAATTAGCTTCTTGAATGCTGTGATTCTTGACACAGTTTGGGATAAATATAAATAGATATTAGTATAGTTTCTGATGCATGTCCAGCTTTCAAAAGAAGGTAAACTTTTCATATTTAGTTACATAACATCCTGCATGTATATAATAAAAAACAAATGGTGCTAGCCTTGATTCAGTGGTTGTGCTGTCACGTCTTCTGTCAGCAATATTACTCCAGCAAACTGAGCACAAAGTCAAGGGTTGACCCTCCACTGTTGCACAAAGGATGCTGCACTATTGGAAGTGCTGCTTTGTAACTATGTTAAATAAAGGTTCCATCTGTCCCTCAGGAAATTTCCTGTGACACTATTGGGATGTTACAGTGGTGCAGCTAGTAGGGCTGCTATCTCACAGCACCAGTGACTTTGGTTCATTCCTAACCTCTGGTGCTGTGTAAAGTTTGCACATTCTCCCTGTGACCATGTGGGTTTTTCCCCAGGTGCTCTGGTTTCTTCTCACTTCCCAAAGACAGTGGTATTGTAGGTTATTTGGTCACTGTAAATTGCCCCTAATATGTTGATGAGTGGCAGATTCTGAAGGGTATTAATGTGAATGTGGGGAGAATAAAATGGGTTAGGGAGGATTAGTGTGTAAAACAAAAAGTAGTTGACGTGGACAGGCCAAAGAATCTGTTTCGTGCTGTATCCCTCTATGGAATACATAGAAAAAAGGGATGTTCTGGTTGCTTAGCTAATATTTGTGTTTGTGGGAGATTGCTGTGAGTGTCATATATCCTACATTATTACAACAGCAATTATGTTCAGTTGTAAAGTGTTTGAGGACCTCTTGAGGTCATATAAATGCAATTTCTACATTTATCGACAATGTCATTGCACAGCACCAATAATTTTAATGCTCTGCAGTGATATTGTCGATTATTGTAGCAAGATTTCCTCTAGTTGAAATTGAAATAAAATTAACAAAGCCTCAGAGAAAGTGATCGCTGTTCATCTAGAAGCAGTGACCAGAGGAAATTGTCCTCTTGTTAATACTAGCACATTGTTGATTAAGTAAAATAATTCCCAAGGCTGGGTGGATACAAGCCAGGGTGGAGGATTGCAATAAAGATAACTGTCAGCCACTTCAACACAGCCAAGGCAGGGCAACATTCTCTCTCCTGTATCACAATAACACACTTTATTAACTTCCTTATTATGTCCAAACACCTTTAGACCATGTATGCAGGTCTACAGCCCATCAGACACCTCTGTTCCTACACCTCACATCACCTGTCAAAAACTGAAATGGAAGGCATTAGAATAGGTGCCAGAAATTAATAATAGTCTTGATTAACTGTGCTACCAGAGTCTTTATTGATCATAGCAGTGATCATATTTCTTTACTGCAACTACTGTCATAACCTATCTTTCCCGACTTTCTCTTTTATTCATCACCTTTCTACTTTCTGCAAAATAGTTCATCCTAATTTGTTAAGACACTTCCACAATACCTTTTTCAATATTTTGCAATCCACAAAATGATATTCTTTATTTGCATTATGATCAGCGTATTCTGAGCAAATTTGTAATGTTCCATAAATTTTAATGAGGAGAAATCTTGTAAAAGACTCCATTAGTCACAATCTAAATATTGCCAGGTTCTCATGCTTTTTCTTTAATTTCAGTACCTCTGATGATGGATGAGGCGCTAGAATATTTGGAACAAAGACTGGTATTGAGGTTTTCTTTCTCGTTGATCATTTATTTTGTTCATAACTTTGGGATTTATTTGGGTGTACTCAATATGTGAAGAGCTCAATCAATTTTTTTTTCCTTTTCAATATGTTCTCATTTTATCTAGAGGTAATTAATGGATTGCAGCAAAGAAAGCCATTGTATCCATAACTGTCATGTTAGCTCCTCAACTATCTACTCTTCATTCCATTTCTGTGTCCTTTCCCAGTATGCTTTTACAAAGTTAATTTTCAAAGAAATAGTCAGTTCATTTTTTAATATTATAGATATATCATTCAATATTTTGTAACAATTTATACTTTCTAATATAAAAGCTAAGGAGTTGTATTTTAATATTTTGTTTTTGCCTTCCTTGTAGAAGAAAGACTCTTCGTTTTCTTATGAGGTGATTGTGGTAGATGACGGGAGCAAAGACAAAACAACAGAGGTAGGAACTTTCCAGAACAAATCTATGGGAGTTCTTCTTGGGTTTTGATGCCGTAAAAAGCTGTAAAGGGAGGAGGTTGCTGGGGCCCTGATAGAGATTTATAAATCTTCACTGGCCACAGGTGAGGTGTCAGATGACTGGAGAAGAGCAAATATGGTACCTTATTGAAGAAGAGCAGCAGGAATTACCCAGGTAATTACAAGTCTGTGAGGCTAATGTCAGTGGTAGGGAACTTATAGGGGGGAAAATGTTTGTGAGGGACGAGATTAATCTACACTTGGAAAAGCAGCGTAACTTTGTTATAGGCATATCCTGTCTTGCAATTTCATTGAATTTTTTTGAAGAGGTACCAAAATATATTCATGAGGGCAGTGTAGTTGATGTATTTATTTCAGTAAAGCCTTTGACAAGGTCCCATGTGGCAAACTGGTCCAAAAAGTTACAGCCTTGGGATCCAAGACAAGTTAGTAAAATGGATGCAAAATTGGCTTGGTGATACAATGTCGAAGTCAATGGTGGAGATTGTTGTTGTGATTGGACATTTGTGATCAATAGTGTATCAATGGATAGGTGCTGGGACCCTTGCTGTGTATTATATACATTAACAGTTTGGATGTAAGTATAAGAGATATGATAGGTATGTTTGCAGATGACATGAAAATTGATGGTGTTGATAGTGAGCAGGGCAGTCTTAAGCTACAGGATAATAATCAGTAAGTAAAATGGACAGCACGATGGCAGATGGAATTTAATCTTAATAAACGTGAGATGATGAACTTTGGGAGGACCAGTAAAGGTAGAATATGCACGATGTCCATAGGGAGTACTGAGGAACAAAGGGTCCATGGTGTACAAATCTAAGGATCACTGAAGGTGGCAGCAGAGGTAGAGAAGGCATACAGGATACTTATCTTCATTAGTTGAGACAAAGAAGGGTGCACAGCTAGTAGAGCAGCCGAGCCACAGCGCCAGAGGCCCAGGTTTAGTCCTGACCATGGGTGCTTTCTGTGTGGAGTTTGCACATTCTCCCTGTGACCATGTGGGTTTCCTCCAGGTCCTCTGCCTTCCTCCCACATCCCAAGGACATGTGGGTTGGTAGATAAATTGGCTGCTGTAAATTGCCCCGAGTGTGTAGGTAAATGGTAGAATCTGGTAGGGGGAAGTTGATGAGAATGTGGAGAGAATAAAACAAACAAAAAATGGGATTAACATCAGATTAGTGTGGTTGATTGTCAGTGTGGCCTCAAATGGCAAAGGGCCTGTTTCCTTACTGTATCTCTATGACTCTAGAATATTGTGAAAAGTCTCCTTTTCATTAATATCTATAAAAAGCAGAATGCTTTATTTTTTTTTTAAAAAGCATGCAGTTAGTGATTTTTATTTGAAAGGAACCATTTTTTGAAGGAGCCTGACATATATGATTAATTGTGAAAAGTTTGCTGAGTATAGCAATTGTTCATGTGCATAATCCATTCAGTTGAAAATGGTTCAGTTTTTAATAGAGCCAATATATTACTCTCTCTTCTACTTCAGAATTTCATTCTGAAAACAGATAAAGAGCAAAACCATAATTACTCTTCTGGAATTCCGACAGGTATTGCTGCTTCTCCCATTATTAGAGAAAACTGGTAAATGGTCCTTTGTAAAGACAGCACCCTGACTATTATTTCAATTTTAAGATGCTTGTCAATCAAATTAAGGTTATTATAAAATGAAGTACTGTGTTCTATATTGCACACAATAGTGACATTGAATTCTGTGCTATACATTGCAAAGAAGACTTGTTAAAATTAAGTCTGGAAATTTGCTCATTTGGTTATCTCATGACATCTTTTGATTAAATATGTTGTAGGTTGGACTGAAGTATTCTAAGAAATATGGATCTGATAGAGTACGTGTACTAACACTAACAAAAAATCGCGGGAAAGGTGGAGCTATTAAAATGGTGAGTTTTTAATTTTCTTTCACCAGATCCTTTACTGACCAAACATTTAATTTCTTAATATCTGTAGGCTTCTGTAAAATCTCTGATGCTGCAAAACAATTCATGGTTCATGGTTTTGAATGGTATGGAGATGTTGGAGTTAAACTGAATCTTGTGGAATTAGAGATATATTTTCCAATGCAGATGGAATTATCTTCTGTGCCATTGTTTTCTTTTGATGCTGCAATTGAGATAGAGCAGGCCATTCAGCTGCTCAGCATTGTGCCACTATCCAAAATAACTGATGGTCAGGTTCCCAACTCTATTTATCTAACTTGATTTTATTTCCCTTCATAACTTCACGTGATAAGTTGCAGTTTTGAATTTTCAGATGCCTCTTTTCATCCTCACAAAGCAGATTTTTGCAGAATAGAGTTGAGTTTTCCACTGCGTTCTGTCACAAAATCCTTCCTAATTTCAACCATATTAATTAATTAATGTATATTAATTTATTCTCCCTTGATCTTAACACACCCATCAAAATGGTTTCTATCTACTCATTCAACTTCTTAATCACCTTAGCACTCCAGAAAGATTACCCCTTCATTTTCATTACTGGAATATAATGTTGAGTCATGTATTACTATAATATGTATCCAACAAGCTTGTAGCCTCCTACACAGTGGCAGTACTTTTTGAGTTCCAGTACTCTGCAGTATATTAAACCTTTTGCTTCTGCCCTTGTTTTGAAATCTGAAGCATGCATGATGTTTGAAACACAGTGCCCCTTTTCCCTTTCAAAGCTGTCTTGCAGCACAATTCACTGAGTGCATTCAGCTAATGTGGTGTGTAAGTATATTTTTATGAGCCATGGAAATTCATTGCTATATGGGATTTTAGTTGGTTCTCCAAAGAAGCTTTGCAGTTATCAGAAAATAGTACACCAGAAAACTTATACAGAAATCCCTTATTTATTTAATGCCCATCTCAAATTGTATGATTATAATGAAAATCGAAAAAGCTGCAGATGCTGGAAGGGTTACAGACCCAAAAGATTAACTGTTTTGCTTTCCATTGATGCTGCCTGACCTGCTGAGTTTTTCAGGAATTTTCAGTTTTTGTAGGATTATCATGGTGCGTCCGATGTGGCTTT
>JAUZTB010000011.1:22445437-22455600 GCA_034780895.1 Rhynchobatus australiae
GGTTGGGGCATGGAATGCACTGCCTGAGGCAGTGTTGGAGACAGGTACATTGGTGAAATTCAAGCGATTACTAGATAGGCATATGGAGGAATTTAAAATAGAGGGATATGTGGGAGGAAGGGGTTAGATAGTTGGTGAGGTTTAAAGGTCAGCACAACATTGTGGGCTGACGGGCCTGTATTGTGCTATACTGTTCTGTGTTTAAAACTAGTTGCAACTTTATATTTAAAGCCAATATATTACTAATAGTACTTTTAAAATACCAACAGGTTTCAGACACATGTAATTAATAATTCGCTGTTCATCAACCATTCAGGTTTTCAACTTGACATAATATAGTATTTTATAAATGTGACATTTTTGAATCTTTAATAAATATGAGTTTTGCATGTAGTATTTTTCATAGATTCCTTATTAAATATTTTCATTTTGCAAATGGCTTTGAAATTTAGCCTTAAAATTGTTAAGTATTTAAAAAAACTGCAGCACCACAGGCAATTTTCACAAATAGTTGAAAATGTCTAACATTAATGAACTTGCATACCAGCTGTCATTTAGAAACTATATAAACTTCATAAGTTTACATGCTCTACATGTTGTTACCTGAGTAGACTATAAGGACAAATATCCAGTTAAGATGAAAAATATGTTCTGGAATGTACAGTGGCAAAAAGGAACAGCATATTTTTCTTAAAGTATTGAAATAATTAATTTATTTCTTTACTTAAGCAAGTCAACTTCTAGTTTAGAAGTTTAAAAGATTTGCATTACTATTTGCAAGAACTACTAATAACTATAAATATAGCCTTCTGTAGATTGTTATAATTGTGAAGATATTTGTGTAAAGGCTGGGCAGGACATTATTAAAGAGGCTATATTGCAGATTATCAAAGAAATTTGTGACACTTTAAAAATAAAAGCAACCCTACTGCAAAATCATATAAAAGCAGCACAGAACAGAACATAATATATATTTTGTAATTGTCAATCCAAAAGTATAAATCAATGATATTGAAACAATATCAACCCATGCAACTGGCAGAGCATGGTAACATCCCCACTATCTCATCATGTTTGAGTTTTGCTACCCATTCAATTACTTATTCTACCCTGTGAAAACAGAAATTAAACGGGAAATAATTAAGTTGTATTCAATGCTACTTAAGAAAACTTATCACAAATATATATATTTTTAAACAAAATTATTTCACATGTCAAATTGTAATGAAAATGGTAATTTGGAAAGATCTGAATTCAGTGCTGATCAGAAATTTATATCATTTCAGTCTGGAGAACAAGATATAATAAACATACTCAATCATTGCACTACCAAAACGTCACTGTCATTATTTTGTTATCTCTTTGCGCTGAATGTCAGGAATACTGAAATTAGCAGTGACAAATAAAACAAAATTTCATGTCATGAATATTAAAAATATTCAAAGATAGTGTTTTCACTTACCTACAGTGTTATGCCACCTATTCACTGCAAACAGCCTGCTGCAGGTCACAGTGACCACAGCAGGGGTGCTTAGGTGAGGCAGCGTGTTGGCTGCCACATGGGTAACAGGGGAGTTGGATGGAAATTTTAGCACCATTATAACATCTTGCTGCATCTGATCCTTAAACATGAGTGGGCTCTGTGGAAGGAAACACTGTTGAATAGAAACAAAGAGGAGAAAACAGAAGAGGCAAAAGGGAAAACACAATTAATGTGGAGGTCTGGTAAAACAGGGAAAAAACAGTAGGTAAAGTAGTTACATGCATCAGGATAATGTACTGCAATTTTGGTAAAACAAACAGCACCTACATCCAAGTGGTCTAGAACAATAGGATAGGTATTAAGGGGTCCATGTTGGGAGTGGTATCATGAGGTGGTGCAGAAGGAGTTTCAGGTAAAAGAAACATTCAGTACAAACTTTTAAGTTAATTCTATCAATGAATAACAAAACAAAAATATATTTAAAATAACATTTTACATTTGACCAACACAGTTAAACAAACATTAAAAAACTGCAGATGCTGGAAACTTGAAATAAAAACAGAAAATGCTAGAAACATTCAGCAGGTCGGGGAACATCTGTGGAAAGTGAAACAGAGTTAATGTTTCAGGTGGAAGACCCTTTGTCAGAACAGGCCCTGTTCTGATGAAGGGTCTTCAACCTGAAACATCAACACTGTCTTTCCTTCCACAGATGCTCCTATATCTGCTAAGTGTTTCCATCATTTTCTGTTTTATATATAGGTAAATGAACATTGTTTCAATAAACCAACTGTGAAGATCTAAACCATTTGATACACAGCAGTATTAAATATATACAATGCAATATTACTGTTTATATATTATATATGGTGAAATTGGCACCACCTATACAAATCCTGTGATAAAACATGTACTGCCAATTGTGAACAGTGAAGCATGACACAGCAATAAATATACTGCCCTCCCAGTGCATTCTCAACATAATTCTACTCTAAGGATGCTGGAGAGGCTCCAAATTAGGCAGTGATCTGGATGTGTCTGGTCCCGGACTTAAGTCGGAGATTTTGGGATTCCCTGTTGGGATGGATGGAAGTTCTGTTGAAGGTGAGAGGCATGTGAGACACCTTGGAGTTTGCATCTCCTTACAATTTTGGCGGGGTCAGTGGAAAAATTCACGTGTATGTGCACAGGTCAGGATATGGCCTCAAATTTTAGGGGCTGAGAATGCTAAATGTTAACTCACACTTTAAAGTACATATTATGAAAAGAAAGCCTCTCCAGAAACTAATACTTTTTTCCATATACATCAGCCACACTATTGCCTCTCTCTTCTTTCATTTTGGAAAGATAATTTAGATCTTGTTTAAATTCCAGCAGAAAAATAGCAGTTTCAGATTGTGTTGATTTAGTTGTTTTAAATAGCACTTGCATTACAATGATGAAAAATATAAGTCACACATAAGTCCTCATCAGTAGGGAGAAAAGGACCAAAATTATTTTAACAGCAATTCTTCACTTCAGGAATAAATCACTTAATATACAGTAAAACTCCATCAGTCTGGTATGATCAAGACTTTGGTGGTGCTGGTCTTGCAATTTTCCAGACTATTGTATGTTATTTCAATTAATACTGCTACACACTTTTAATTTGCCTTTTTTAAAGATGTTAGACTGTAGAATAATACATGTTCTAATAAACCTGGTAAATTTAGAGGAGGGCTCTGGTATGTCAAAAGGGCCATGGGAATCAGCACTTGGTGTGCCAGATGCTGAATCATCAGGATTTCAAATAATCAGGCAGCAGAATATCAGAGTTTTACAGCACATCATTTAAAAAGTTATTTATTTGTATAATTTTTTTGTATACCATTGCTCTTTGTGGGTCTACAGTATCATAACTCAGCTTAATAGGTTACCACTTGAAACAACAAAACTAAGTATTTGTGGTTTCTTAGAAACTTTTAAGATCAAACTTCTTAAGGGAAATATTGGGAGGAAAAAGACTGGCAGAACTACTATGAAGGGGGTTCAATTGTAAGGGAAGCAGACATGTATTTCTGTAGCTGCAAACAAGATTCCAGGATTGTCTGTTGTATCTTGCTAGGGTCAAGAATGTTTCAGAGCAGCTTCAGGGTATTCTGGAGAGGGAGGGTTAACAGCTGGAGATCATAGGACATGCTGGTACCAATAACATGGGCAGAATAGACCAGGACCGGTTCTGGGGAAGGAGGTACATGTACAGGTGGGATGGATTATACCTGGGCAGGACCAAAATTAACATCCTTGTGGGGCTATTTGCTTCCATTGCTGGACAGGATTTAAACTAGATTGGCAGGGGTTGGGAACAGAGCAAGACGACTGAGGAGGAGGAAAAACAGAACCAAAATATCAAAAGTGGAAAGCAAAAAAATTCCAGGGGAAGAAACAGTAAGGGCCATAGAGCAAAATAATGCTAAGATACCAAGAATGTTAAAAATAGAAGCCTTAAGTTATTGTGTCTCAATGGGTGGAGATAAGATAGATAAATTAACTGCAGAAACAGGCGTAAATGTAGCATAGTAGCAGTTTCAGAGATATGGCTACAGGATGCTCTAGGAATGGAAAATGAAATCTATGGGTACTCAATATTCAGTAAGGACAGTCAAAAAGGGAAAGGAGCTGATAGTGTTGTTAACAAAAGAGGAAATCAATACAATAGCGAGGAGGGATATTAACAGAGAATCCTGATGTATAATGGAATATGTATGGATGGAGTTAAGAAACACTAAGGGGTAGGAAATGTTAATGGGGAATTCATGAAGACCCCAAACAGCAGTGATGAGGGCATTCAACAGGACACTTGGAGATCCATGTGATAAGCATACAACAGCAATTATGAATGACTTCTGTCTACATGTATGTTGGTCAAACCAAATTAGCAATTGTATGGAAAGCAGACAGATTCTTCTGTGGCTGCACGTGAGATTCCAGGATGGTATGCTGCCTCCCTGGTGCTACTGTCCAATACAGAGAAGGAATTCCTGGACTGCATTTGTGATGACCTTTGGACTAATACTTTGAGGAACCAACTGGAGAGTGGGCAATGCTAGACAGGGTACTGTATTCAGTGAAAGGATTAATAAACAATCTTGTTGTGTAGGGTCCCTTGTGGAAGAATGACTATAACATGATAGATTTCTTCATTACAATGGAGGGTAAGAGGGTCAATTTTGAGACAAGGGTTTTGAATTGATATAAAGGAAACTATGGTGCAAGATGGTTTTGAAAGAATGGGGAATGTTACTTCAAGGATTGAAAGTGGATAAGCAAAGGCAAGCACTGAAAGTGCACATGGATCATTCACTCCTGTTGCTCACAATTTATTGTTATCTGATGCAAAAATAAATCAATAGTTTGCAAAAGAATGTAGTGATGGTACTAGACCCAAGCAGGAAAAAAAAATAAATGCCCAATAGCAAACTTGAGAATTGGGAGCAGATTAGAATTGAGCAAAGGAGTAAAACGTAATTAATGGGAAAATATAGTTTGAGAATAAGCTTCCACAAAACATAAAAACTGACTGTAAAGGCTTCCATAGATATGTGAAAAGTTGTGAAAACAAATGTAGGTCTCTTACAGTCAGAAATAAGAGAATTTATAATGGTGAACAAAGAAATGGCAGACAAATTAAATTAAGTACATACTTCAGTTCTATTTTCCCAAAAAAAAAGGACAAAATAATCTCTCAGGAATATTGGGGAACACAGGGTTTGGTAATAAGGGAACCTGTATTAGCTGGGAAATGGTATTAGGGATATAGAAGGGATTAAAAATTGAAAAATTGCTAGATCCCAACAGTCTGTGTCACCAAGTACAGATGACCCATGTGTTACAGCATTTCAGGTTACGGAAAGTCTCCCTTTCTGAATTCCAAAACCAAAAAGTCTGGAAAACAGAATAAAAGTTTGCTCTTATGAAATTTATATGAAAAAATGTTGATAAATAAACACAATTTTTTTCTTCATCTTGTATTTCTTGACACATGCGCAGATGACATAGCTTTCTTTACAGAAAATCATGATGCAGGCTGTTTTCCAGGAATGCAACCCATTCCTACACACCCTAAAGTGGCCCTAAAAATATTGGATGCATTGGTGGTTATTTTCTAATATTCTTCAGATTCTGGAAGAGTCTAATAGGTTGGAGGGTAGCCAATTTAACCCCACTATGACAGCAACATTCTCCAGCCTGATGGCATCAACATCAGTGTCTAACATGGCAGCATCAACATTGGATTCTCTAACTTCTGGGAACCCCTTTTCTCTGTCCCCCTCCCCCCCTTGGTTTTCCCTCACTCTTGTGTCCCCCTCACCCCTTCCCTTTCCCCTCCCCACCCTCATGACCTGCTTACTATTTTCCTCCTATTCCCCACCTCCTTCCCTTTATTCCACAGTCTACTGTCCACTCCTACCAGATTCCTTCTTCTTCAGAGAAATAAAGGACTGCAGATGCTGGAATCTAGATGAACAACACGATAGAGGAACTCAACAGTCCAGGCTTCTTCTTCAGCCCTTTGCCTCTTCCGCCTATCACCTCTCAGCTTCTTGCATTATTCTCTTTCATCCCCCTTCACCATCTCACCTGGACTCACCCATCACCTGCCGCCTTGTGCTCCTCCCCCTCCCCCCACCTTTTTATTCTGGCTTCTGCCCTCTTCCTTTCCAGTCCTGATGAAGAGTCTTGACCCGAAATGTTGACTGTTTATTTGCCTCCATAGATGCTGCTTGACCTGCTGAGTTCCTCCAGCATTTTGTGTGTGTTGCTCCAGATTCAAACATCTGCATAATTTCTTGTGTCTCCATATTTGAAAAAGGATGTTGAGAGTAAACAGGGAACTACAGAGTAGTTAGCCTGATTTTGGCAGAAGGGAAAATGTTAGAATCTGTCATATATGATGTAATTGTAGAGTTCTCTAAGCACTCTTCTCTGAGTGGCAAGATTCAACAAAGTCAACGTGAATTTATGAAAGGAAAGTCATGCTTGACAAATCTACTTGAATAATTTTGAGGGTTTAACTAGCAGAATAGATGTGGGAGAAACAGTGAATATTTGGATTTCCACAAGGCTTTCAATAAGCACACATTAAAGCACTTGGGAGTAGTAGACTGGCATGGAAAGAGAACTGCTTGGCTGATGGGAAACAAAGAGAAGGAATAAACTGGTCTTTTTTCTGAGTGGCAGGATGAGACTAGTGGGGTGCCATAGGGATCAGTGCTGGGACTATAGCTATTCATAATATATATGAATGGTTTAGACAACAGAATTGGAAGTAATTTCTCTGGTTTACAGGCAACGCAAAACTGGGTGGGAACATAAACTATAAGAAAGATGCAGAGAAGCTCCAGTGTGATTTGGACAGATTGAGGGAATGTGTAAATACAAGAATGATGTGAATAAATTTGAGGTATCCACTTTGATGGTAATAACAGAAATGCAGATTCTGAACAGTGATAAATTAGGTAAGGTGGAGATGTAATTAGACCTGAGAATCCTTGAGCACCATTTGATGAAAGGAAGTATACAGGGTAAGTAGGCGACTAAGAATAAGTTTGCCTCAATAGCAAGAGGATACAAGTGCAAGAGCAGGGATGTGCTGCCATGATTATAAGCCTTGATGAGTCTACACCTCAAGTACGGTGTGCAGTTTTGACCTTCCTAGCTCAAGGAGGATGTACTTGGTAGGGTGGGAGTGCAGCAAAAGTTCACTAGATTGATTTATGGAATAGCAGGACTGACACATTGAGAGATTCGGTCAATTAAGCTTATATTCAGTAGAGTTAAGAAGAATGAGATGGAATCTCATAGAAACCAACAGAAATATAATAGGACTGGACAGACTAGATACAGGAGTAATGTTAGCAATGGTAGGGTAGTTGAGGACTACAGTCTAAGGATAAGGGGTAAACCACAAAGGATTGGGATGAGAAGAAATTTCTACTCCCAAAGAGTGGTGAACCTCTGAAATTCTCTTCCACAGAAAGTAGTTGAATAGAAATCATTAACTATATTCAAGAAGGAATTATATATTCTTAGTGCTGAAGGGATCAAGGGATATGGGGAGAAAGCAGGACCACGGAACTGAATTTGGATGATCAGACTGATCGTACTGAATGGCGGAACAGGTTCAAGAGGGCTAAATGATCCACTTCTATTTTCTATGTTTCTATCTACTGTCCTTTAGGGAGAGAAGAGGTATAATATGATATATTATTAATCTAAAATGAAATTGTTATCCTTTGATTTTACAATGCCTAATTTCAATTAAGTAAATACTGGATGGGATCAGAGTTTAATTCTGTTTTATGTTGGAAGTCATATCCATGGCTTTCTTTCTATAAACATGATTGGAAAACTCAGGCCATCATTATAAACATGTTGAGGTTGATTTTATATCCCAGGTGGGAATATGTCCATTGCAAATGACTGGTCTAGTTATGCAAAGTTTTAGAATGGCCATATGTCATTAGCACGCCACTGTTTGGTTTGCAAAAAGTGGTCTGGAAGCAGCTGCTGGTTGTTTAAATCAGATGACCACCAGGGACAAAATGGTTTATCTGTATAAATATGTCTTCAAAAGGGGATCAGTTGACAATTACGCCCAAGGAGCACTAGGGAAGCCCAGGAAGTGCAAGCTCAATGTTCCCTTTTGGCACAGGAAGAGTCCTGCTCTTCCTGGTCCTGGTCCAAAAGAAAACATTAAAAAAAAGTTTCTGGACCTCTTCTCTTGGGATCCTCTTCAGACTACTTTGAACAAGTAAGAAAATTACTAAGGCTTCTCTGCAAAGGCCTTAGTTTATTTTTAGTTGTGGTTTGATCTGATCAGAACCTAATTCACTTGTTTAAGGAATGAGCCTCTGGCTTCATATTTTTAAGATATGATTTGATACTTTAGTTGGTCAGATTTGGATGACAAACTAGTGAGGCCCCTTTCTATTTAACATGCAGAAAGTTAGAAGTCCCCACTCTGGTCTGTGTGCTAGTGAAGATATTCCTAATTGTGTGTGACTGAATATTCCCAATGGCTATTTCTCTCCGTACTTTTTTAATAAAAATCTGAGAGACAGAAATTTGCACTGTGTCACTTGAAATGTAATGGGAAGTACACCAATATCATTTGTTACTTGGTATTGTCCACATAAAGAAGCAAATAAAAACACAATGAATGTCATTTATTGAATTCTTTCAGTATTATCTTGTCTCCTTCTTGTTTTAGTTTTATTCCATTGCCATTTATTTTCTTCTGAATATCTTCATATTTTCTGCAATAATTTAATTGTGCTGTTTGTATTACTGCAGTTAGGAAAAGTTACTTTGTTTACAAATTGCTTTTTAATTTTGTACACCTGTGCATAATCTATCTTTTCAGCTCTCTTAATTTTTATTATAATCCCTATTTGAGTTACTGCGCATTTGTCTATGCTTTTATTTTTGTCAATTCATTCTCTTTTCTATCACTATTATTGTGAATCAAATATATGTATATCTTTATTTCTGTTACCTTAGGCTGTCAGTGACTGTTTAACAAACACAGAGAATGTATATTTTTCTTCCTTTTGTACATATTCCCTTGTCACTCTCCAATAATTCACCTTTTCACTGCTTCTTATCGCCTCTCACAACTGTGATCAGAACATGCTTCCATCTACAGGTTATTAGTTCCCTTACAAACTGTATCTGCTACCTCCCTGCTTCTACATGTCCTGGTCACCGGTTTCATTCTTACACTATCTGGTCACTGCTCTCAACCAGGCTTGTGTAGTAATTCTCACTAAGTATTGCAGGGGACAGATGGGGGTAAGGGTATGAGGGAGCTTCAAAGGGACAAAGAAAATGCTTACTGAATAATGACAGTGTGTACTTAATAACAGAAGTGTAAGTCTGAGAATAGCTAGTTAAAATGAATGGAAAGGAAATCATGTTAAATAAACCTCTGACACTATGTACAAAATTATCTGCCCTAGTGTTTTATGAGAAACTCAAATCTATAGAAGTATGTATGCTTTTATCAATTTGGAGAAGGGATGACTAAGTTTATTGTTCTCTTAATGAATGATTATAGCAACCAGGTATGATTTTTTGGCTTCTTTTTTCATTTTGCGGAAGTGTGCCATTCTCATCTATTGCAACCCAGCATTTTATTTTTATATAAAGATTTATATATAGATTTGAAACATATAATTTCTCACCAGGTGCATGGCAGAGCTTCGGGGTGGATGTGGCTCAATAAGCAACTGAGATGGCATTTGTCCAAGGTTCTGTATATGTACCTCCATGGCCTGAGGGAGAAAAGAATGACTGTCATGATCAATATGCATCAAAATGATGGGTCAATGCTCTTTTGACAATGCAAGCACATACTAGCTTGGCTAAGGTTTCTGGAAATTCATAGCAAATGTGCCCCTTTTGCAATCTGTAAAATTAAGCTACTTGTTAGTTATGGTCAATACATTTTTCCTGCAACATGCTGAGATTAATTATTTCTTTACATTCACATGTAGATTAATAGTTAAAAATGTTAAATAGTGGCAACATGCAGTGAAATTTCAAACCATTTAAATGTGTTCAACCAAAATACCTTTACAAATTCTGATGTAAGGAGAAAGGTATAGGGATCTTTAACGAAATAAGACTCTGAGATCTT
>JAUZTB010000011.1:23283402-23295800 GCA_034780895.1 Rhynchobatus australiae
TCAGGAAGCATCTATGGAGGGAAATAAACAGTAGATATTTTGGGTCGAGACCCTTCATCAGAACGCCTCACCCAGTCCTGACAAAAACAGGAATGTTTGCAGATTAATGCACTGCAAATTCCATTTGCAACTCTGTTAATAAAGCAATCTATGATTGAATGCAGTTAAACCTAGACAATATGCTGGTGTGAGTCCATATGTAAAAAGTAACATTCATGTCAGATGATGACCATCTTCTAGTTTCCTTCGCTTTACATCCACTGTCATTAATCCTCATCAAACCCACAAAATCAACATCCTGTGAGTCACCACTGAGCAAAACTGATCTGGAGAAATCATATCATTACTCTGTCCACAATAGTTTATTGTGAGTTTGATATTCTGCAGCTTGCAAAGCCCTTCCTGACTCACCAAAGCCCTTCCCACAAGAAGTAAGTCAACAGTACATTTTTTTTCATTTACTTGAAAGAGTGCAGCTTCAGTAACATTTAAGAAATGTTCACCACTCAAGATAAAACAGCCAAGTTAATTGGCACTGCCCCATCACCACCAGTGCTCTCTAGCTGAAATATGCAACATATGTAAGATACATTGCATTAACTGAGTGAGGTCTCTTCAACTCCACCTCCTCAACTATCCATGTTCAGAAGAACAAACGCAGTATACAAATATAACTTCTACAAGCTTTAGCTTCACCATCAGCCCATACATTAATGTGACTTGATATTTCATTAGCAACACACATAAACTGCTAGAGGAACTCGGCATCGATAGACGGAAATAAACAATCAACGTTTCAGGTCGAGACCCTTCATCAGGACTGGAAAGGAAGAGGGCAGAAGCTGGAATAAGAAGGTCAGGGGAGGGGGAGGAACACACGCAGGCAGGTGATGGGTGAGTTCAGGTGAAACGTGAGTCCAGGTGATGGGAGAAGGTAGAATGATGGGGGAAGGAGGAGGAGTAAGAAGCTGAGAGGGGTAAGCAGAAGATGCAAAGGGCTGAAGAAGAAGGAATCCGGTAGGAGAGGCCAGTGGGCCACGGAATAAAGAGGAGGTGGGGAATAGATAGGCAGGTCAGGAGGGCAGGGGAGGGGATGGGCAGGTCATGAGGGTGGGGGAAGAGGAAAGAGAACACCTTCTGGTGAAGATGTTGATGAGCAAGGAGCTTCAGGATTTAGATTCAGTGATAATGAAGGAACAGAATTTAAATCAGTCTGTACTAACTCAATATAACTGCAGTGTGGAATGAATTGACCTGCACGATCGGTATGCAAGACAAGTTTTTCACTGTACCTCAGTACAAGTGACAATAATAAACCAATACCAAAACGCCCCTCCAAAAACCTTGTGCATGTCCCTGTATTAAAAGAATAGAGACCTGCATCTCCCACCCTCTTCCCACACACAGAACGTTTATTCACTGGGCCCAGGGATCTGGGAAATCTGACTGAAGGAGTTAATTACTTTCTGCTGCAAAAACAAAGAAAGATTAGGAATAGGTTAACTAAACCACTCAGTGAGATTAGGTAAAGGGACCAATATTGCCACAGTAACTCTCCAGGAAATTCCCGTGGAAATTCACCAGAGCGTTTAAACTAATTATTATAAGTGAGCGTTAACAAAACATTTGCTAAGTTCGGCCAGCGATAATTTCACCCCTCCAAAGCCTCACACTCAAGGGAATAAAACAATAAAAATGACATGGTCCATACCAGAAATATCAGAGTAACTAACTAACCTGACATTAAGTCCAAAAATCACACCCGAAGATTATTTTACTTTGTATGCAGGTGGTTGAAAAAAAAACAGGCAATTATGGAAATAGCAATGAGCAGGTGGAACATGGACATAAGGATGTTATTTGTGACTCCATCTCCCAGTCCCAGTCTGACCTATCAGCCTACATGCTCCTGTGGAGTTACAGTGAGGACGGACACAAGCTTGAGGAACAGTACCTCATCTTCCATCTGCGCACATTGCAGTCCTCTGAATTTATTATTATATCCTACAAGTTAACTTGATTTCTGTCTTCCTGCTCTGCATTTTGCAACACCCACTGTCTTCGAGAACATGGAACATTACAGCACAATACAGGCCCTTCGGCCCACAATGTTATGCCGACATTTTATCCTGCTCTAAGATCTATCCAACCCTTCCCTCCTACATAGCCCCCTATTTTTCTATCACTCATGTGTCCATCTAAGAGTCTCTTAAATGTCCCTAATGTATCTGCCCCCACAACCTCTGCCGGAAGTGCGTTCCACACACCCACCACTCTGTGTAAAATCTTACCCCTGACATCCCCCTTATACCTTCCTCCAGTCACCTTAAAATTATGCCCCCTCATGTTAGCCATTGTCACCCTGGGAATAAGTCTCTGACTGTCCACTCGATCGATGCCTCTTATCATCTTGTACACCTCGATCAAGTCACCTCTCATCGTCCTTCTCTCCAAAGAGAAAAGCCCTAGCTCACTCAACCTATCCTCATAAGACATGCTCTCCAATCCAGGCAGCATCCTGGTAACTCTCCTCTGCACCCTCGCTAAAGCTTCTACATCCTTCCTATAATGAGGCGACCAGAACTGAACATAATGTGGCTTCTTTCAGCAGTGACAGCCTGAAGGTGTCTGAAACATAGTTTCTGAGAGTGAGAGTGACTTTGACTTAGACTTTCAGAGCTGTTCAGACTGTTATGTGAACTTGTACTGGAAGTTTTCTGAAGTCACATATGGAACTGAGAACCATTTTGTGGAAGGTGGGTTAACAAGTTGTGTAGAGGACACAGAGAGCCTGTCATGGAATATAAATAAGTTAAGTGAGTGGGGAAGAAGTTGGCAGATGGAGTATAATGTGGGAAAACGTAAGGTTATCCACTTTGGAAGAAAGAATGAAGAAGCAAATTATTATTTAAATTGAGTAAGACTACCAGATGTTCTAGTACAAAGGGTTTTGGGGTTCCTGGTGCATGAAACACAGAAGGTTAGCATGTAAGTAATTAATCTTAATAGCAAAACTAATGGAATGTTGGCCTTTATTACAAGGAATAAGGAGTATAAAAGTAGAGAAGTTTTGATGCAGCTTTACAGTGTGCTGTTGAGACTGCACATGAAGTACTGTATTCAATTTTGGCCTCCATATTTAAGGGAAAATATAATTGCTTTGGATGCAGCTCAGAGAAGATTCACTAGAGCGATTCCTGGAATGAAGAGAGGGTGAGCTTATTGGGCCTTTATGCATTGGAGTTCAGAAGAATGAGAGACGATCTATTTTTAAACATATTAAGATTGCAGGTGAATTGACAAGGTGAATGCTAAGAAGAGGTTTGCCCTAGTGGGGTAGTCTAAAACCAGGGGGCCTTGTTTCAGAATAAGGAGTTGCCCATTTAATTCAGAGATAATGAAGAGTTCCTTCTTTCAGAGTGTGATAAAACTTTGCAATTCTCTACCTTTAGAGAACTGTGGAGGCAGAGTCATTGAATATATTCAAGGCAGTAACTGAGAGACACTTAAACTACAAAGGAGTCAAGTTGTTTGGGGAAAGAGCAAGGAAGTAGAGTTAAGGCCAGAATTGGATCAGGCATGATCTTATTGAACCATGGAGCTGATCCAAGGGCCAATTGGCCTACTCCTGCACCTGCTGCTTGTGTTCTTTAAGAGTAGCTTGCAAAGTATTGTTCCTGCAGGATATGTTAGTAAGAGAGTGGCACTCTGAGTGTGGATTAATGACTGACTGATTAGGCTAAGAGGAAAGACCAGGAAAATAATATTTCTGAGCCACAAAGTGTCACTGAACTACTTCTGTCAGTCTCCTTTATATCTTTGACAGGAGACTCCAAACTCCACAAATTCCTTTTTCCTCAATATAGTTATATAAAAATTGTGCTCTCTGAAAATCAATGGGTATTTAAATGTCCAAATTCATTGTTCTCTGACAGCCAGACAGTGTAGGGAGGGTGATGTCCAGGCAATGATGATGTAAATGGCCCAAAGAATTTATGGGCCCTTTTCTTTTAAAGTCTTTTTACGTGACTCATCATGTGAGGTTTGCTAAGTTCCATTGAAGCTACTGACGCAAGGTAAAAGATAAATGTGCAAGACAGTATTGTTGTTGACCTGTATAAGAGCAGATTTCTTTCACCATTGTTCTGAGACTGGGCACTAGGCCAGTTTATTTGTTGGTTACATGGATGACTTTCATTTGAACTGATGAATATTCAGTTATTAACAATGAAATTCATACTGTGCCCAATAATTATTTACACGTATTACAGATGGAATTTTGGCATAACACCTCAAAGGAAATAACATTTCAAGATTTTTTTGCCAAGTTATTGCACAGAATTAAATTTAACTTGCATTGCAGAATTGCTACTTTCATGTTAAGTTTTCTGTATTCAGAAATATTGGTTTGATATTTACAATATCCTTCAAAGTAATTCTACAATCACTTGGTAGTAAAAAGCATTAAAATGAAAATGGTTCCCTCTGTTTTTATCTTTTACGTGGTACTTTTATGAAAGATTTATTTAATGACACAGAACAAAATAATTATTAATTCAAGTCTGGAATATATTAATTTATGACACCACGATTTTTAAAACCAGGATTGGAATTTTAAGCATATCCACCCAGATAAATTGGGCAGGTGATCACACAAAATCGATCACCTTGTTAAGAGGATACGTAGATATAAGAGGTCCAAACAGGAAGCTTTTTAACTTGCTTTTTAAAAGATTCATAAGGAATGCCCAGGCCTACTCTGTCACTGATTTGCAACTCATAACCAAGTCCAGCACACCCACAGGATGGCTAATCCAGTAGGTTACGTGCTGTAAGCAGACAGAGTATTTTGATTTTACCAATTGACTCCCCATTGCATTGGGTGGAATTTAAATGAAACTTGGGTATTAAAGTACTTCTGGCCTCATTTAATTGTCCCTGCAATGAATGACTTTCTAATTCACATTGCTGTCTATCCACTTAAAAATGGCATGGAGTTCAAACTGGGCCACAACTATTGAATTTTCAAAAAGAGGTTATTAACACATAAAGAAGTAATAATCAGGACATGGGCATGGCTGATAATAACAAGGAAAAGCAGTATACTATAGAGGGTACAATTCTAAAGTGAGGAACAAGAGAGAATCATAGAAAATCCATTTATGCACATAAAGGTGGCAGGACAGATTGAGTAAATGCTGAAAAGATAATAATCCTGTAATAAAAGACAAAATTAAGAAAGCTATGTCTGTAAAACATTTATTCAGCTATAACTCGAGAGTTGCATTCAGAGCAGGACACCAACTTCAAGAAATATGTTAAAGCCTTAGATAGTGTGCAGTATTGATTTATCAGAATCCCAGCGTCAAGGAATCACCTGGATAGACTGGAGATGCTTGGATTATCCTTAGAGCAGAGGAGGTTGAGGGATGATTTGATAGATGTGCTAAAAGTAAAGAATTAGACCAAGTAAATGAAAAGAAATGATTTTCCATGCTGGAAGGGCTGAGGACAAGGACATTTCTTTGAGATTATTGGCATAAAAGCCAAATGCAACATATAACTTTTTTTTAGCTATGGTCTAGAGCTCATGGCCAAAAAGTTAGTAGAAGCGAATTCATTCATGGGTTTCAAAAGGCTTTGAATAAATAAGTGAAGAAAAAATTGCAGGACTACATGGAAAAAGCCTGGCAATGGGACATTGAGTCCACGCTGGCTTTATGTTAGAGAAATTCAATGGATAGATGACTTTTCAATTCAACAATCATACATTTTTGATTAGTTAAGTAGATGTGGGGCATTGCTTCATTATTATTTTAAAATGTGGGTCATTCATTTTACAATCCAATGACAAAAAATATTTTATAAGGTTACTGTATGCAGTGACCTTTGTTAAAAGCCTTATTTTCTCCAGTAGCATTAATCTGGAAAAAATAAAGCTGTACTGTGGGATCTCTGAATGAAGGGTTTATGTGAACTATTTGTGGATTGCAGTCTGTACTTGCTATTTGCACTGACTGGGGTCATTTTTCCCTTCCCCAAAAACAAGTTCTTTGTTACTAACATTTGGTTTGTAATGTAGATCTTCTCAGCATTCCAGACATAGTTCTTATGCTACATCATGTAGCCTGAATCCATGTGTTATGCATGTTGAAGTATTAAAACAAAGTGCTTTTCTGTATGGATTCCTCAACTGCCACCCTTATTTCTCCTTGAAAGATTTCTGAATAATTATTTTGTTCAAGGGAGCATAAAAATGATTCAGCTGCTAACAACAAAGGTCGACTTAATTACAGCTGTGCAACATTACTGATTCAAATGAATACCAAACTCTAATCATTTAATTCAAACTCCGCACAAATGCTCAACGCATGCCTGAGCACTAACCTGGGGACTGTTTTGATATTTCCAGTCTCCCAAATAGAAGATCTCTCGGCTATTTCCAAAAATGGTCACATGACTTGCTGGTGTTTCATGTCTTAGTAAAATTTCAAATTAATTTTGCAAAAATTATGAAATAAAAGTATAATACTTCAATTGAGATTCTTCGAGAAGGGCAGTTTGGACACATAGTGCTCATGATATTGTTAATGATTTACTTGCTCTTTATTAATTTTTTTAAATTATCCATTTACAGGATTTGGGGGTTGTTTAAGCCTAGCATTTGAACATGTACCTGGTTGCCCTTGAGAAAGTTGTTATGAAGTTTGTATTTGAATTGCTGCAATCCTTCTGGTGATCATAATTCCATAGTGTTGTTCATTCAGGGTTTACAGCATTTGGATCCATTGACAGTGAAGCAACAATGTATTATTTCAAAGTCAGGATAGTGTGTGACATGGAGAGGAACCTGCAGATGGTGGTATTCCCATGCTCCTGATGACCTTGTCCATGGTGATAGAGATCATGTGTTTGAGCAGTACTGTCAGACTAGTCGTGCTCAATAACTGCAATGCGATCACTGTGCACCATTGATGGAGGGAATTAATGTTTTGGGTGGTGAACAGGGTGCCATTCAAGCAGGCTGGTTTGTCCTGGTTGTTATCAACCCGTTTGATTTTGGAGCTGCACTCATTCAGGCAAGCAGAGTGGGTTCCATCACAATTTTGATTTGTACCATCCAGATGCAGGAGTGGGTTTGTGATGTCAGGAAATGAGTCACTAACCACTGGCTGCCAAGCTTCTGACCTCTTCTTGTAGCTACTATATTTAATTGGCTAGTCCAATTACAACTCCAGAAAAATGGTGACCACTAGGATGTTGCCAGTGGGGGAGTTGGTGATGGTAATGCCATTGAACGCAATGGGTATGTGATTGTACTCTCTCTTGCTGGAAATAGTCATTGGCTGGCACTTTATGGCATGATTATTAACTGCCACCTATCAATCATGCTTGTATGTTGTCTAGGCCTTGCTCTATGCAGTCATGGACTGCTTCATCTGTTGATATAATTGAACATTTGTACAATCATCAGTGAACATCCCCACTTCTGATGATGGAAGGAAGGTCATTGATGAAGCATCTCAACATGGTTGGTCCTAGGATTTTGCCTCTACAGTGATGTCCAGGAGCTAGGATGATGTAGCTCCAACAATTACAGCCATCTTCCTTTGCTTGAGATTTGTCTCCAACCATTGGTATGTTTTCTACTTTATTTCCTTGACTTCAGTTTTACCAGGGCTTCTTGATGTTATCCTTGGTCGAATGAGGCCTTTATGTTAAGAATATTCACTCTCACCTCATCTCTGGAATCCATTTCTTCGGTCCATGTTGAGAACAACGCTCTGAAGCCAAGTGGTTTTGGTGAAACTTAAGTTTTATCAGTGTGCAAATTTTTAGTGAGTAAGTGCTGTTTGGTGGCACTGTCAGCTACACTTTACATTACTATGTTGACTGATTAATTGGGAATTTGCTAAATAGGATTTGTTCCAGTTTATGTGAACAACACATACCTGCATAGTTTTCCACATTGTTGGATAGATACTGGTTTTGTAACTGTACTGTAACAGTGATGAGTTTTGAAGTTTATATCTTCAGTAGTGTAGTTGAGATGTTGATTTGTCCCTAGACTTTGATCTATAAAATGCTCTCAGCCATTTCTTTATGTTGAGGGAATGGAGTTGGTTGAAAACTGAATTCTGTGATTGTCATCCATAAACTTAGCCAAGATAGATCATCCACGCAATGTTCTGGCTGAAGATGGCTTCAGATTTGTGTGCTAGGGTTTGCCATTATTGAGGCTGAGAATGTTCTTGGAGCCTCCTTTTCCAGTCAATTACTAAATTGCTCACTGGCATTCATGCCTGGATGAGCCAAACAACAGAACTTTGATCACATCCATTGGTTTTGGCACTACTTAGATCTGCATATTATTTTTCCTAAATAGCTTGGATGCACCTAAGTTTACGCTTAACCTAAGTTGACACTTAGCGTTTTGGTGCATCTGGAGCTGTTCCTAGCATGTGTTCTACACATTTCTTTGACCAAGAGTTGGTCCTGACAAGAGTTGATTGTACAAGTTGAATGAGAGATATGCAGGGCCATAATGCTCCAGTTGTGGTGGAATACACTTATGCTGCTTCTAATAGTCTCTAAAACCTCACGGATGGCTAGTTTTGAGCTGCAATCTGTTCCAGAACTACCAGATGGAACATGGCTATAATGCCACATGGAGGTTTCCTCGATGTGAAGATGGAACTTTGTCTCAGCAAGAACTGTGAAGTGGCTTCTTACCAACAATGATGTGAATAGATGAATCTATAATAGATAGGTTAGTGATGATGAGGTGAAGTAGGTTTATTCTTCACATGGTTCAGTAACTGTGTGCAGCTTTGTTCTTCAGAACCCAGTCAGCTTTTTCATTATTGGTGTTCTTATAGGACTGACCTGCCAAAGCATATGTGATGAAAGAACCTGGTACATTGACTATACAGGTAATCAGCAGGTTATGGCAGGGTTCTGTTCCTGAGAACTGTTAGTAACCTAAACTGTTCATGAGTTGGAAATGAACAGGAACAACTATGACAGCAGAGTGCATAGGCAGGGGAAGAACGGCCGCCAGTGAGCATCACTAACTCAGTGAGTGACTCTGGTCAGTGATCCCAACTCTGCTTGGCTCAACCCAGCCCCTGATTGTTGCAGCTCGGGGTGGGGGGAGGGGGGTGTGTGGGGAAGTGGTGGGAAGAAAAGGAACACGCAAATGCCCTGTTCCCACCCAGAAGATGCTTGCAACCTTGCAGCAGGCAGCAAATCCATCTCCATCCATCCCGCCAGTCTCCCAAATGCTCGTTCATTTGTAGGGGGTGTCCATAAGTCAGGTGTTTGTAACCTGGGGAGGACTTGTAAGGTGTGATTCCATGAGAATGATTGTACCAGGCCTTTACTTCACCCATATATGGGAAAGCTCTGCCTGTTTAAAATTCAGAGCAAATATCTTCTTGAGGAGGATTTTGCAAGGCCAGTTGGGCTGGGAGTAATATTTACTGTACCTGAATTTGGTGCATGAGTCAATGGTAGGCAATCTGTCTGGGTTTATTTGTATTGTGTGTTTTTGATACAATCGAACAGTTTTCTTGTCCATTTCAGAGGGTAGTTAAAAATCAACAATTTTGCAAGGTGTCCAGAGCCACAAATAGTCCATCTCCAGGATGGGCAGTAGATTTCTTTCTCAGAATTACTACTTATCAATTCTGTTCTGTAGAAAATTATTACTGCTAGAAATGAAAGGTTTACTTGCTTTATTCTTTGTAAATACTGTTTGTTACTTCACAAACAGTGGGATCTTGTAATGTTAATTTTGGCTTCACACAGACAAAATTGACTATGCTGCTAGATATAATTGCATTAGTCTGGATAAGAGCTGTTCCATGCAGTAAAATCTTCATGTGAAGTTCTTGTTTTGAAAATATTGTTTGCATTTGCAGAGAATTTGTAATTTTTTTAAACAGAATGGGAATAATTGCTACTATGAAGTCTCATTACTGTGAACAGCTGTGACAGGGTTCTTATTTCCAAATCGTCTTAATTTAAAATGAGACGTTGGTGGGAAAGTAATGTTCTGGTTACATCAGTCCTCTTGGGAACACAAAATTGTTTCATTAAAGTGAATATGCTGTTAATTTTAAACACCTTGCATTTGCTGCACACAAAATAAAATTTATTAACTGTTGCAGGAACAGTTTCATTGGCAACAATGGGAAACTATCTGATAGTGAACATTTTTCTCACAACTCCAGAAAAATGATACTGCCATAGAAAATAGGCTTAACTCAGAGTAGAACAACATTGTGTGCAATTTCAAGGTCTTTTGACATCTGTTGAGAAAATTGATCCCTGACACTCTAGATAGGCTAGACAGTAGTAAACTTTTCCCCATAGCAACACAGCTGCCTCATCAGTTCTGCATTTCAGGAACCCCCAATTTTGAGCTACCAGATTCCTTTTTAATAAATCCTACTTAAAATGGTATAGTGCCACACAACATGATGAAGGATGTCCTTGTCCTGAAGGCTAGAGCTTCAGAGTTTCACAGAATCTTGCGGCCATTCTCACTGATTCTACCTTGTACAAATGCAATTATAAGGGGTACATATTAGATAGGATGTGTTGATTTAGTTATTTCTTTAAATCGCTCGTCTTATCCTTTTGTACAAACCCTGTTTGCCAGTTCTGTCCTTCTGTACTCAGTCCATGGTGGTGCTACTGAAACACTCTTAATAGTGAACATTGAAGTCTTCTAATAAGAGAGTGATCCATACTTTGAACATTTTTAGTGTTTCCTCCGAGTAGTTTTCAACACAGAAGAGAATTGATTCTCAAGCTGATAGAAAGTGATATGTCGTAAGAAGCAGGGTTTTTTTATTCTGTGTTTGACCTAATGATTTTACAGCATCCAGAGCCATCAGTGCAACAATGAGGACCCTCTACAGGCTCAGTGTCCCTATCTCTGCTGGATTTGATGGGCTAGTGAGTTAATATATACAGTAGCATGCAAATGTTTGGGCAACCCTGGTCAAAATACCTGTTACTGTGAATAGTTAAGTGAGTAGAAGATGAACTGATCTCCAAAAGTCATAAAGTTAAAGACAAAACATTCTTTTCAACATTTTAAGCAAGATTAGTGTATTGTTTTGTTCAATTTTAGAGTGAAAAGAAGGACCACTATGCAAAAGTTTGGGCACCCCAAGAGATTTGAGCTCTCAGATAACTTTTACCAAGGTCTCAGAACTTCATTAGCTTGTTAGGGCTATGGTTCGTTCACAGTCATTGTTAGGAAAGGTCAGCTGATGCAAATTTCAAAGCTTTATAGATACCTGACTCCTCAAACCTTATCCAACAATCAGCAGCCATGGGCTCCTCTAAGCAGCTGCCTAGCACTCTGAAAATTGAAATAAATGATGCCCACAAAGCAGGAGAAGGCTATTAGAAGATAGCAAAGCGTTTTCAGGTAGCCGTTTCCTCAGTTCGTACTGTAATTAAGAAATGGCAGTTAACAGGAACGGTGGAGGTCAAGTTGAGGTCTGGAAGACCAAGAAAACTTTCCAAGAGAACTACTCGTAGGATTGCTAGAAAGGCAAATCAAACCCCCATTTGACTCCAAAAGACCTTCAGGAAGATTTAGCAGACTCTGTAGTGGTGGTGCATCTGCACAAATGTAACCTTCATGGAAGGGTCATCAGAAGAAAACCTTTCCTGCATCCTCACCACAAAATTCAGTAGTTTGCAAAGGAACACCTAAACAAGCCTGATGCACTTTGGAAACAAGTCCTGTGGACTGATGAAGTTAAAATAGAACTTTTTGGCCTTAATGAGCAAAGATATGTTTGGAGAAAAAAGGGTACAGAATTTCATGAAAAACCTCTCCAACTGTTAAGCAGGGGTTGGATTGATCATGCTTTGGGCTTGTGTTGCAGCCAGTGGTACAGAGAGCATTTCACTGGTAGAGGGAAGAATGGATTCAATTAAATACCAGCAAATTCTGGAAGCAAACATCACACTGTCCATAAAAAAGCTGAAGATGAAAAGAGGATGCCTTCTACATCAGGATAACAATCCTAAACACACCTCAAAATCGACAATGGACTACCTCAAGAGCCACAAGCTGAAGGTTTTGCCATGGGCCTCACAGTCCCCTGACCTAAACATCATTGAAAATCTATGGATAGACCTCAAAAGAGCAGTGCATGCAAGACGGCCCAAGAATCTCAGAATTGGAAGCCTTTTGCAAGGAAGAATGGGCAAAAATCCCCTAAACAAGAATTGAAAGAATTTTAGCTGGCTACAGAAAAGCAGTTACAAGCTGTGATACCTGCCAAAGGGGATTTACTAAGTACTGACCATGCAGGGTGCCCAAACTTTTGCTTTGGGCCCTTTTCCTTTTTTGTTATTTTGAAACTGTA
>JAUZTB010000011.1:23536935-23552216 GCA_034780895.1 Rhynchobatus australiae
TATTGGTTCCTTAACATACTCACCTAGAACACCACTCCTTACATTTTTCTTTCATGCTACTGCTGCTAATTTGGTTTATCCTCTCTGTATAGATCAAAGTCTATTTCTATTAGTGCCATTAATTTGTGAGCAGTAACAAACCGTTCCCCTGCACTATCTGTGGCAAGCTATGTTTCATAACTGATTGTGTGCAGATCCCATCTCGACTGTCTGCCTGGTGCACTATCTGAGCTATGACTGCAGGTGTCAGATGATATGATGGAGGGTTTTCCTCTGCCTTCTCCTCATGAGCTGATACCTGGCAGTTGGGTGATTTATTAGGGGAAAGTATATAACCAGTGGATCCTAATGTATGAGGGAAGTACAATGTGGACGATATTCACTTTTACGTTTAGTGTCACCAACCATTGATTGATTTCTCCATCTCACTTGCTACTGCTTTGGAGCTTCCTTATCTCTTTAAAATAATATAACAAGCTTTGACAAAAAGAAAATTTTTTAAAAATTACTTAAGGCCATATTTTCATACCGCTTTCATTGGTTTTGCAGCAAGTAAAGGCACTGTGGGATAATTAATAACACTCAAACAGGACGAACACCTTTATATACGTTGTCCTATTTATGCCAATAACTGCCACAATAACAACTTGCTCCCTAAAAGCTGAGAATAAAGTTTTCCTTGCAGTGTGCTCTGCCACAAATTTTTCAGTAGAAGAGAGGAAAATGAACAAAAGATCAAAATCAAAGGAGAGAAATCAATGGAAATCAGAAGCAGCAACATCTGTAACAAGCAACTGAACCACCCTGCCCAATTTAAACTCAGGCAATGTTCCCAGCAAGCCTTTGTATTCCTTTACAGTATAGTGACATGCACTGACCGAAGGGGAACAGAAAATAACCATCCATCACAAGCTCTGCTATCATCAAATATTGTCATTTTCTCTCTCTGGTGGCTCCTCTCATTGTTGTTGCCATTTCAATCAGTTGGCACAGTTTCGATTAAACTGGATTTCAACTGGCATTTTCTGATATGGGAGAGTGGTGGGAGTTTAATCTGCCAAATAAAAATGGGCAAGTAAAGAGTTTCAATGCCACAGGTTAATTAGCTGTTAGAAAGCCACCTGGATTCTGCCATGTTTGGTTTTAAACTGCTCTGCAAGCAACGTCAATATCTGCCTGAAGCTAGCACAGTCCTTCTTTAAATATGCTAATCCACGTCCAATGAAGTTAGTAGGACTACACAACATATTAACTCAGTCCCAGCAGTGGAAGCAATGTGACTTTGCAGCAGGGCTAAAGCAAGTCAGAAGAGGATTTTTGCATAAAGGTGGCGTGTAACTGGCAATCAATCTGATATTGCATTATTTACAGTCCCCCACAAGCACTCAAGGTTCTGGTGACTCACTTTAGGATCACACTAAATGCAGAAAGTAACCAGTAGAAGCATTTATAAACAATTGCCTGAGAACTGAGTAGAGTGATGTGCAACATTAGAAGCATGGATCTTACTGATCTGCCTCCATAATTTAAGCAAACTCCCACTGAAAAAATATCAAGGATTATTTAAGCAACTTTTCTCAGGCTGCTACCAAACTGAATCTGTGACATCAGGAGGATTGTTATAGAACCTCTGCTACAGGGTACTTAAATTTCATCAAGTTATATAATTATCATATTGAAGAGATGTTCCAACTATTCTATTCATTCTGCAAAAGAAGATGCACCTCTTAATAAAAAAAGAAGACATACCTGCATCTATACAATGCCTTGCGCAGATTTAAGTTACCACAAAGTACTTTGCAGCTAAAATTTACTCTTCTGAAATAACATAAGAAAATGTTGGAAGTACTCAGCAGGTCAGGCAGCATCTGTAGAGGGAGAAACAGAGTTAACATTTCATGTTAGTGAGCTGTCTAATGAAAATTCATAAACTTGTTTCTCTTTCCAGAGCTGCTGCCTGGCCTGATGAGTATTTACATCATTTTCTGCTTTTATTTCAGCTTTCTGACATCTGCAGATCTTTTGAAATATAGTCAAATATAGTGTGTCGGGTGGGATCTTTTGCAATATAAGAAATTTGGCAACTAGTTTAACTACAGCAGAACCCAGCAGACAGTAATGAAATAATTACCAGATGTTGATCTAGAGATAAGCATTGGTTGGAAACAATGGAGAAATCTCAAATAAAAGAGGTAAATGCTGGAAACACTCAGCAGATCAGGCAGCATGTGTGGAAAGAGAAACAGGGTTAACATTTCAGGTCAGAACTGGAGAGATCACTGCCCTTCTTAAATGTAATATCATGGGATATTTTATGACTACTTGAGAGGATAAACAGATAGATGGGGTTTTAGTTTAATACTGCTGCACATTTTTCAGTGCAGCACTCCCTTAGAACTGTAGCAGAGCTTCAGAAAAGAATGTGAACCTGTGAAGATGACTACATTTTGCAATGAAATCCCATATGGAAGCAAATATTATGGCTTCTGCAGTCAATGCCTCCTGTTCACCTTTGGAGATTCAAAGATTCAGATTTTGATGTTAAGCATTCCAGCACAATTTAGTGCACTGATACTAAATATTCTTTGCAGTTAGTGCTAACAGCAAATCTGGTCTCCCATATAAATCTTGTAATTGGCCAAAATCCTCTGTGGAACTGTGTCTGGGTGGCTTCCACCGAGAAATAAACACACAAACAGGACATGCAGTTCCCAGCATGGATTCACTCAGTGTAGCACAACCTTCTTGCAATGTTGCTGTAGAGGTGGATGATAATCTCCCATCTCTGAAGGTACACTTCCCATTGCAGCCATGAGGCAGCAACACATAAAATATCTGCCTTAGAGGAGACAGAGGCTGCAGAGGGCCAACTCCCACTTTCACTGAAAAGAGATATCCAAATGTCAGCAGAGAGGTTCTGTGCGTTGGGTGGGGTCAGGAGATTCACCAGGCCCACCATAAGAAGACCCTGGCAGGAGCTGACTGCAGTCCTCTACGAATAAAAATCCCTGTACAATGGAGTAATGCAGAAGGAAATTTCATGTCCTCACAAGGTATGTCAAGGTGATCTACACACCACTTTACATGTACAAAAAGTGTAGTTTATGTGGAAGTCTGAGTTCCTTAAGGAAGGTGCCACTCATTGGGAAAAGCAAAGATGTTGTAGCTAGTCATTTAAGGAACTGGACCAGGGATTCATTCAATCATCTGTTATAATTGGTGCAGGTGAGGGGTTTTTATGTGTAATCTGCCTGACTGTTTCTGTGTATTGTTGGTAGTAGCATTTGCATTGTGGAGTCGATCATGACGTTGACCTCAATGAAGTAAGTAGATGAGACAGGGGAGGTTGGCTGAAGGTCTTTCTGCTAAATGTTGCATATTTCAGTGATGACAGAGTTGGAAAACCTGAGCCTGTGAATGCATTATTCATCAGAGAGATCCAGGTAGGATATGGTGTCTCCAGATTTGGCTTATTGATGATGGACATGTTTTTGCCTCTTTCCTTGAGGTCTCTAACCCAGTCTGAGTAGCAAACCATGCCCATGATGACATATCCAGTTATAGACTGCTGCCAGCAGTCCACACTGAAGCACCTATTGAATGAGTATTTCCATAGATTCTTGTTAGTTTAAGCACAATCTCAGTGAACTTTGGAGAATGTCTAAGCAGCACGCAGTCGGAGTGAAGCTGCCAAGTCAGATCTCCCAGTTAGCTGGAAAAACCATAAACCAGCACTTTGTTCTCCTAGTTCAAATTAGAATATCACAACAGTTGTAGTTTGGAGCTTTAAGCTTCAATTTATCTTGGTACAGGTGAGAAAGGGTGCTGTGTTAATAATGATGTAATTGGGTGTATGATTGACAATAGGAAAAGATCAGATAGAATAACATTGATTGTGAGGGAGCTACCTTATTCATTTTCACAACTGGCACAATTTCACCAGGAAGTGATTGCCAGCTTGATCTGTTCTGGGTAAAACTAAATTCTGTACAATTAGTGGCAAAAAGTGGGCACAACACAATCTAATTTCTAGGCTTTGCTTTTTATTTCTGACTCTTTTGCCCTGGCTTTTAGTTTTCCAGGGAAAGAGCCTTGAACAATGTCAAACCATTAGGCATTGGCAAACCAGTTTAAAGTTTTGTGCAATTTTTCTAGTCTGTTGCCCCAATAGGTAGCTTTGTTAACAGGAATGTGATTCAAAGGGAGAAAGAGGCTCAACTGGATCAAGACAGATTACAACCTAAAGCCACACTCAAGGAAAGAGGATTTGTTCTACTTCAGGAGAACTTAAGCCATAGTGGTCTTTTAAGTGATGGGTTGCTTGCATGAAAGCTTTTAATTGGTTTTTTGATATCCAAAAGAAGGAGCTTTTCAAAAAATGCTTTGGTGATTGTGAGGCATGGCTGTGTTGTCACAGGAACCTGTCAGCGATAATGTTTATATTAGAAACTACATTCATTTCCATAGCAAATGTCAGCTCAATATTCCCTTAGTTTCTAAAGGCAATAACACGCTCTGTCCCACAAATAACAACCTGTGTTACTGTGACAATACTAAACTATACACACTTGTCTTTTTTAATCTGCCTGCATTCCCATTGTCCAGCTTGGTGTTTATGTAATTGCCTGATTCTATTATTAACTATCCTGCTATAGCCAGAAAAGCACTTGCAAATAGCCTAGCTTCCTGTTCCCACATTATTTCTCTGTGAACACCTAGGATTCAAACATGATCCTCCTATTTCTTATCTATTTGCTGCCCCTCTTTTGAATACAGTGTCTGGTTCCACATGGATACTGGAAACAATCTGCTGTACTCCAACACCAGCTCTCCCAGCCCCTCCAATTATTTGTCCAACATTCAGGACCGGGTGTGTAGAAGTTTCTACAAAACTAAATATTGGGAAGACCAAAGCCTTTTTTTATTGACTTTGGTCCTAAGCACAATTTCCTGATGACCAAGTCTATCCTTCCCTTTAGAAACTGTATGAGGCTGAAATAAATATTTGATATCTTATTTGTACCTGAGATTAGCTTTGGACCATATACAGTATGTACCATGATCAAAACCCTTGGCAAACTTGCTCATCTCTGCTTCTGTCTTGCTTCATCTGCTACCTAAAGGTGGCATGGTGGTACAGCAATTACCATTGCCACCTCATAGCTCCTGGGACCTGGGTTTGCTTGTGACTTTGGATGCTGTGTGGAGTTTGCACATTTTTCCTGTGACCACTTGGGTTTATGCTGGATGCTCCTGTTTCCTCTCACATCCCAAAGACATGCCAGTAGATTTATTGTCTGTTGTAAATTAACCCATGGTGTAGGTTAGTAGCAAGAAGTTGATAGGCATGTGAAAGAGGATAAGTTGCAGGGCTACAAAGAAATAAAGGGGATGGCTATGGGGAAAGTCAGACTAATGGAATTACTCTGTTGGGAGCTAGTAAAGACCTGTTGGGCCAAATGGCCTCTTTCTGCATCATAATAAGTAAAGAAAAGATAAATTATTCACACCATCTCATTCAACTGCTACTTCTGCACTTGTTGACCTACATTGGCCCTCAGTTAAATAATACCTCAATTTTAAAAACCTAATCCTTGTTTTTAAATCCTTCCAAGGCCGCACCCATTCCTATCCTTGTTACCTCATCCACCTCTACAACCACCCGTGATAGATGTGCTTCTCCAATTTTGGAGTCAAACTTAATTGCTTCACCATTGATGGCCAAAGTTCTGAGCTATGAAATTCCCCCCTAAAACTTTCTATATCCCTGCCTGACTCTCTTCACTTAAAATAATTCTTATAAGCTAATCTTTGACCTAACTTTTGTTCTTTTGCAGTATTATGTTCTTGTTTGGCTAAGTGTCAAGCTTTATTTGATTGCATACCTGTGAAGAATCTTGGAATATATTACTATATTAATTATGAGTTATTTTTGCTGCTGTGCTTATTTTAAAGCCACCAGCACCTTACTTAAACAACTATTCATTCCATTTAGATAATGCATGCGACAAGATATTTAGCCTTGGGATATACTGTGGAACCTATTTTCAACCTTAGTCTGCAGAGTTGCATTTACAGCAGGGATTACTCAATAACATTTAGGAGCAAGAACACTAGAAGATTTTTTGGCTCTAAGCCCCGAAGTTCATATGACTCTAGCCAAGCTCAACTAATACTGCAGAGACCAAAAATTGAATTTGGAACTTTCCTGGTCAATGGTGCTTGGTTTCCAGTTTGTTATATTCCCAATGAACCATATGAAGAGCCCAAATAACTTCCGCAATGAAACAGTGAGTTTGCTGTCAGTTCCAAGCTGATTGGATGCTTTGATGTTTTCACCTCAGGAGACATTTTCAAGATCACTTATTCTAACAACAGTGATCATTTTGATTGTCAGTTTGATCCGAGGAGATTCTTTAGCTTATGGCTATTGTCCCAATTTCTGTTAGTATCATGTAAATTAATTATTGATAAGGAATACAATTCTCTTGGTAAATCCCATTAAAATATTTGAGTTTTGGAATGTTAGCTAGAATTTAGATGTTAACCACAACACAAGAGAAATTTTATTTTCAATTTTTACCAGATATTTCCCTCATTTCTTTCCCAATTATTAGGTTAATCATTAGTATTCATCATCAAAGAGCGAGGTTTTCTTATAAAGCTAGTTACCATGCAATAAATTATAAGCTAAAATCTAGAAGTGCCTCAAAATGAAGATGTGAGATTCATTTTAAATTAAGTAAGCAGGACTGAAGAAAATGTACAAGGTTTCTTCCGAGCAACCTTCTCAATTGTATTTTGTGAAGGATCTCACTGCTCTGTTCTTGCATTTTTTTTTATCTGCCTTCTCGGGTAATAAAGAACTAGAAGTCAAACTGTGAAATGTAGGTTATTCTCTTAAGAAAATATTAAGAACAATTAGACATACTTTAATTTTCATGTATACCAGTTATGAGATACACAAATGAGAGCATCATTCCAAAGCCATATCATTACCATGGGAATGAGAACATACACCAGTCCTCACTGAGGGGTCAGCAATGGAAAGAATGAGCAGCTTCAGGTTCCTGGGCATCAACATCTCAGAGGATCTATTCCTGGGTTGAACACATTGATGCAATTATGAAGAAGTTACGCCAGCGGCTTTACTTTGTTAAGAGTTTGAAGAGATTTGGTATGTCCCTAAAGGCTCTTACAAATATCTATAGATGTATGGTGGAGAGCATCCTGACGAGTTGCATCACAGCCTGGTATGGAGCCTCCAATGTACAGGATTGCAAGAGGCTGCAGAGGGTTGTGGACTCAGCCAGCTCTTTCACGGACATAACACTCCCCACCATTGGCGACATCTTCAAGAGGTGGTACCTCAAGGCAGCGGCATCTATCTTTTAGGATACTCACCATCTGGGACATGCCTTCTTCATGTTACCACCATCAGGGAGAAGGTGCAGGAGCCTGAGGACCCACACTCAATAATTCAGGAACAGCTTCTTCCCCTCTGCCATCAGATTTCTGAATGGTCCATGAACTCATGAACACCATCTCCTTATTATTTTTTTTGCACTATTTATTTATTATTGTAATTTATAGAATTTATGTCTTTTCATTGTACTGCTGCCACAAAACATCAAATTTCACGTCATATGTCAGTGATGATAAATCTGATTCTGAATGCTCAACATTAGGTCAATTACATTGTGTTTTCTGAGGCATTATATCAAAGTTTTCACATTACATCTAAATACAAGCTGGTATTTTTTTAAAGCAGAACTTCTGATTTGGAGTTGCTCATGCAGCATGGCTTGTAGAATTGGCCCATAGTATTACATCCTTACCTCTAAATTGTATTCTCAATTAATGGGAGTCGACACTTGGCGTGAGTTCTGCAAAATTACCTGGTAATTTTCTGCAGTGCAACTGCATTTTATCTTTATGGATCATTCTGCCGGTACTTTCCAAACAATTATTCAGTTGATTTAATTAAATTGAAAAATGGAATATTTCAGGAAATGTACCTTCAATTTCTTCCTTGGTTAAAACTTCTCACTGGTTTCAACTATCTTCATGCTATTATATAAGAGCTTGCAGGATAGAGCAGTATATTCAGAAACATGTGGAAGTGCAATCAGGCAAATGGAGCACAGCACATTTGTTAAAACATTCAGGAACTGAACTCTGCCTTCCTTCAGCACAAAGTGGTGGGGAACAGCAATATAAATGAATTGCACCATAGTGAAGCCAATACACCTTAAATGTCTGCTTTTAAAACTAATACCAAGGTACACTTCTGAATAAATGTCAGCAGAAAAGAAAATTTATTTCATTGTTGGAAGCAATTTAGTCTGTATCAGTGAGGCAGGCTGGCTGGAAGTATGTTAACATCTACTGTTAGAATTTTCTCAGTATTATTTAAAGTATATGTTTTTAAGCCAATTAGGTAGAAGTATCTAATTGAAAAAAAATTCAGCTGATTGTGTTTTTCTCTCACAACAATGTTGTTGTTGGATTTAATCCTAACTGAGGAGAGGCTGTGTGTGGGTAAAAGGGTTTTCATTTTTCCCAGTCTCTTTCAGGAGGTTGTGGTGAAGGCAAAGAGAGACTGAGGGTCAGAAATCTGCCACTGGAATGTTCATTCCAGACATATAAAAAAAACACTGAGTGGGTGTTTGAAAACAACTGCCAGAACAATTCTCAGGGATAAAATGTAGTCCCATATTACAGCAAAATATTACATGTATAAAGGCCAAGGGCAAAAATCATAAATGGCATGTATGTAACATTCTTGAAATCATATAGAGCATCTACAGGTTAACTGAAGAGATCCTGCACTGCTTAATTTCTTTTAACACTTTTCAACCATCAGATTATTTTACAAATGAAATCAAGAACCACATACGCATTATTTATTTGTTTACTTCTGATCAAATTAACATTTTATAGTCTATAACCCTGTGAATCAGTCATATATAGGAAATGATCCATTCTTCACATTGGAAAGAATTTCATGTGCAACATCGTGAGAATAAAACATTACAGAGAAAATATTAAGAAATGTAAACAGAAAATGTGTGAGTGCTAGAAATTGAAATCAAAACACAGTGCTGAAAATATGTGCAGATTGCTTGGAAGCTGAAACACCAAAGAAAGTTTGTAATTTAGTAAAGACTTTTCATCAGGTGAAAGATCCTATTCAATCACTGAATTTGTCTTCTAATGGGAAGAACTGTACATGTCCGGTTTAATGAGCTTTCCATTGCATTCAGTTCTCTCTTTTATACCTTCAGTTCTTTCTCCTGTGGGTCCCCTAAGAGAGTAAAATAGGCCATATGAAGAACTGAGATTTCACAATGAGCCAGCAAATTACTGCCCTACAGCTCTCAGCTACAAATGACAGGAAATGTGGTCGCAAACAGAAGACTAAAATAGTCCGACAGAGATTTCAATCAGCTCCCAAGCCCCTAATCTGGACAACATTATCAAATCATGATGGCCAGACAGCAATAGTTACTCCCTTGCAGCTAGGATCAGGATGCACAGTAAAGTTTTTGCTGGAAACTCAATAATAGAGATTTCCTTCTCTCCTTTTTTTAAGGAAGGATGATGGTAGTAAATTAATAAATCTGGCACCTTGAAACACAAGAGAAAAAAATAAATGTAGTGCTCCTGCCTTTACATAGACTGGTAATAAAGTTGAATGAGATTTGGAGGAGAGAAATGAGAGAGTGAGATAGGGGTGGGTATAACCCAGAGGTAACGAGGGACTCTGGAAACTGCTTTGAGATGAAAAAACCCTGAAGGATGTTTTTTTTTCCAAATTTAACCACAGGTCCTGATTAGTGTTTTTCGTCTCCATCTATTCTGTTCTATGTCCATTAGGACACAGTCAATAGGACGTATTGTACAATAACAGTGCCCACCTACCATCTTGGGTCAATTGGTTGACCTGTTGCAAGTTGGTGGGTGGGAAGCGGGTTGGGATTGGTATTCAGATTTTTAACAATTTAACAATCTGAAGCAATACATTTGGGAATTAATATCTCTCCTCCCCACACCGTCCCAATCCCATGCTATTTGCTTAAGTAAGTTGTGAAAATCATCTTGTAAAGTAAAACTGCTAAATCCTGATTATTTCAGATCTGGTTGCATGCATTATCTAAACTTTAAAGAGGCCACCTGTGTTACAAGTAAATTTTATGTTCTAACGAACAAAGATGATGGTAACTTTTTTGATGCCAAATCAAAATGTAAAATTATATGTTTCCCTTCCATTTTCCCCAAAGCTTCCAGTTTCTTTCAAGGGAAGGTGTGTGAGTCACTGTCCTTTCATGTGTCAAGATAGGATATTAGCACTCTCATGTCAAGAACCATCATACCTCTGTATATAATGAGTTGCTGAAAAGTTCACCCAAAAGTAGTGAGTGGATGGTCCATTGTTGCAATTTTGAGGCCTCCAATCAATCATTAGCCGATTTGATTCATTCCATGTGACACCGAGAAATGGCTGAGTGTACTGAACACAGCAAAGGCTACGGAAGAGAACAACATTCTGGCTATCGTGTTGAAGCCCTCAGCTCCAGAACTACCTTCACCTCTAAGCAAGCTGCTCCTCTTCAGCTGCAACGCTGGCATCTACCTAACAATGTTGCAAATTGCCCAGGTATATGGTGTTCATAAAAAGCAGGAGAAATCCCATCTGACTATTACTGCTCCATTAGTCTGCACTTAATCATCAGCACATTGGTGGACTATATTATAGACAGTGCTTTCAAGTGTCACTTACACACCAATAACCTGCTCACTGATGCTCTTTTTCAGTTTTATTGGGCTCTAGATTTTATTTCAGACTTGATTTCATTATAGTCATGTGAACTGTCTCATCAATGATTATCATACAGTTAGAATGTTTGTCAATGACTGCAGTGTTTAATCTTGTTCTCTGTTTCTCAGATAATAAATTAGCCCATGCTTGCATAAAGCAATGCTTTGATACCATTCTGACATGGGCTACTATGTGGTAACTCATATTGATGCCATACAAACTCTTGGCATTGGAGTTAGGCTCACGAGGGAGACTCCAACCACTCCCGAGACATTCAACAGAATTACCATTATTGACTGACCCTACCATCAATTTCCTCGGGTTCACCATAGACAAAAATTTGTCTGAACCATCTATTGAAATAATCTGGCTATGACAGCAAACTTAGGCTTGTTAACCTGTGGCACATGATTTACCTTCTGATTCCCCCAAAGGTTTTTTTTGCGAAACACAAATCGAAGTGCCATGGAACAGTCTTCATTGGCCTGGATGAGTACAGGTCCATCAGTACCCGCAATGCTCAGCAGTATCCAGGACAACACAGCCCATTGAACATTGAATTTTCCACCTAATAATCAGTTCATCACTGATTCTCTGTGGCTGCCGTCTGTACCAACCATAAAACACATTGCAGTAGCTCACCAATGTTTCTTTTATTGCACCTCCAAAACTCACACCTCTGAGAAAGATAACAGGAAAATGTGTTTGGGAATACCAACACCTGCAAGGTTCCCTCAAAGTCTTAACATATCCCAACTTAGAAATATATTGCCATTGCTTCAACATCATTAGGTTTAAATCCCAGAACTCCCTATCTGAGGAGACTGTGGGAACACCTGCACCAGAAGAACTCCAGAGATTCAACAAGACAGTTGATTGGAAGTACAACCTTTTGAAGACCCAAATGATATTTTTAACATTTAAACTTAACCAAGCAATTCTGTTAATACAATACAATTACACGCACAATGCCTCAAATAGCATTTCCATGATGTGGCTATGTTAAATGTTACTAACGTTGGAATCATGGATGAACAAATACATTAAAAATTCCCTAAGGAACATTAGCATTATCATACAAAATGATAGCCTTTTGTGATGGCCATAATTCTTTCAGCAGAATGAGCATAAGGTGATTAGTTTATTTACACTCTATAAAGGTACAGTTGCTTTAATAAGAAGTTGTTGGGAAATTCTTCCAAGGACAGAGTCTGAGGAATATTTTCATTAAAAAACTCACTTTAAATCCAAGCTTTCCATGGAATTATTTTGAGTTTGTTTGCATTGGTGTAAATATATAAACAATAAATAACAAAAGGGATGTGGCAAATACTTATGCATAAAGATCATGCATTACTACTGGACTTTCTGGGAGAGGGATTGACTTCAATGGAAAGTAAAATATAACTCATTCACTATATTTACACAGAGTCACTACAACTATCGCTGCTATATTAATCAAATTCACTTCCTAAACCCAACTCCCCCTAAGACCTTCCTATCTTTAGCTTCCTGTAGATAGTGTCCTAGACAAGTACCCTTATGGTAGGCTGGTCCAGAAGGTTAGATCACATGGGATCCAAAGTGAGCTAGCCAATTGGCTTAGTGAAAGGAATCAGAGGTGGTAGCAGAGGATGCTTTTCAAATTGGAAGCCTGTGGCCAGTGGTGTGCCTGAGGGATCAGTGTGATTTGAGTGAGAATGTAGGTGACGTGGTGAGTAAGTTTGCAAATAACACCAAAATTGGTGGTGTAGTGGACAGTGAAGAAGGTTGTCTCAGGTTACAACAGGATCTAGATCAATTAGGAAATTGGGCAAAGAAAGGCAGATGAAATTTAACACAGACAAGTGCAAAGCAATGCATTTTGAGAAGTTAAAAAGGGTAGGACATACACAGTGAATGACAGGGCCTTGGGGAGTGTTGTAGAACAGAGAGACCTAGAAGTACAAGAACATAGTCCCCTTAAAGTGGCAACACAGGTAGCCAGGGTGAAGAAGGCATATGGCATGCTTCCCTTCATTGAATGGAGCATCAAGTACAAGAGTTGGGATGCCATGTTACAGTTGTACAAGACATTTGTGAGGCCACACCTGGAAAATTGTGTGCATTTCTGGTCACCATAGTTACAGTTGTACAAGACATTTGTGAGGCCACACCTGGAAAATTGTGTGTATTTCTGGTCACCATACTATAGGAAGGATGTAATTAAGCTAGAGAAGGTGCAGAAAGTTTCACAAGAATGTTGCTGGGATTGGAGGGCTTGTGTTATAAGGAGAGACTGGATAGGCTGGGTCTGTTTTCCCTGGAGCAAAGGAAGCTGAGAGATGACCTTATAGGGGTTTATAAAATCATAGAATCGTGGAGTACTACAGCACAGTAACAGGCCCTTCAGCCCATCTAGTCCATGCCGACCCGTTCTTTTGCTTAGTCCCATTTACCTGCACCCATGCCATATCCCTCCAAACCCCTCCCATCCATGTACCTATCCAAAACTCTTTTAAATATTACAATTGAACCCACATCTACCGCTTCCGCTGGCAGCTCGTTCTACACTCACACCACCCTCTGAGTGAAGTAGTTCCCCCTCAGATTCTCTTTAAGTACTTCACCTTTCACCCGAAACCCATGTCCTCCAGTTGTAGTCTCATCCAACCTGAGGGAAAAAAGCCTGTATGCTTTCACCCTATCTGTACCTCTCATAATCTTACATACTTGCATAAAATCTCTCCTCATTCTCCAGTGCTCCAGGGAATAAAGTCCTAACCTATTAAACTTTTCCCTATAACTCAGGTCCTTGTCCTGGCAACATCCTTGTAAATTTTTTCTGCACCCTTTCAAGCTTATTGATATCCTTCCTATAGGCAGGTGACCAGAACTGTACACGATATTCTAAATTCGGCCTCACCAATGTCTTGTACAACTTCAACATAACATCCCAACTCCTGTACTCAATGCTCTGATTTATGAAGGCCAAAGTGCCAAAAGCTCTCTTTATGACCCTATCTATCTGTGATGCCACTTTCAAGGAACTATAGATCTGTATTCCCAGATCCCTTTGTTCTACCGCACACCTCAGAGCTCTGCCATTACCCTGATTTGTCCTCCCAAAGTGCAACACCTCACACTTGTCTGCATTAAATTCCATTTACCATTTTTCAGCCCATTTTCCCAGCTGGTTAAGGTCATGCTGCAAGCTTTGATAGCCTTCCTCTCTGTCCACTCATCCCCAGTCTTGGAGATTTGCAAATTTGCTGATCCAGTTTACCACATTATCATCTAGATCATTAATGTAGATGATAAATAACAATGGACCCAGAACCGATCCCTGTGGCACACCACTCATCACAGGCCTCTAGTCAGACTATCTACTACCACTCTTTGGCTTCTCCCACTAAGCTAGTGTTGAATCCAATTGGTTACTTCATTCTGAATGCCAAGCGACTTAACCTTCTGGAGCAGCCTCCCATGTGGGATTTTGCCAAAGGCCTTGCTAAAGTTCATGTAGACAATGTCCACTGCCTTTCCCTCAGTGACCTTCTTGATAACCTCCTCGAAGAACTCTATAAGATTGGTTAGACATGACCTACCACGCACAAAGCCATGTTCAAAATCTGTCCCTAATCAGGTCCTGTCTATCCAAATACTTATATATCCTGTCCCTTAGAATACCTTCCAATAATTTACCCCCGACTGACATCAGGCTCAGGTGGAACAGAGGGACCTGGGAATACAGATCCATACTTCCTTGAAAGTGATGTCACAAGGACATAGATAAGGTGGACGGTCATAGCCTTTATCCCTGGCTAGAGGACTCTAAAACTAACAAGCTTGGATTTAAGATGAGAGGGGAAAGATTTAAAGGGGACCTGAGTGCCAAACTTTTCACAAAGCGGGCGGTGGGTATATTGAATCATTTAAAAGATATTTGGACAGGTACATGGATAAGAAAGGTTTAGAGCTATATGGGCCAAATACAGGCAAATGGGACTAGCTCAGGAAGGTATCTTGGATGGCATGGACAAGTTGGGCTGAAGGGTCTGTTTCTGTGCTGTATAACTCCATGAATTTATGACTCTGTTAATATATTTCACCCTCTGCTAGTTGTAAATCTAGGCAAAACTTGGTTTCCAAACTGGTATTTATTTTTACATAATACAAACTAACCTAGCTGTACTTACTCATTGCAGATTGCATACCACATATATCATATCTGTCCATGCTTTATTTGTGTAGAAACACAGCCTTTGCAGATTATGCAATAGTTCAGATACTGGCCTGAAATGTACTCACCATTTGCCAACCATTCAGAAGAGAATCACTGAGTCCATTAGTGGTTCTGGATATCCCTGAGCTGAGCAGCAGGATACATTTCATACTTGACCCCTCAGTTTTACACCAGACATGCCTGGTGTATCAAGTGTGGACCCATTCCTTTTGAGTGGAGGTCACTGACCTAGAT
>JAUZTB010000011.1:23576385-23588479 GCA_034780895.1 Rhynchobatus australiae
TTTACAAGTGACTGCAGGATCTTTTAATCTGGCTGCATATCCAGTTTATGTGCTTCCATTGATGTCAAGTTAATTTCTTTAAAGACTACCTCAAGATCGGAGTCTGAGAGAACAAAGTGGGTCTAAGCTATGAATCCCTCTACAAATTAGAAACACCTGATTGTTATTGATTTCAGCAAAGGGAGTGCCCATCTTTTCAACTGAAAGGCACCTTCCGATGAAAAAAGAATTGCAAACATCTTGAATAGAGCGTTCAACTATGTGGGCAGACTCTTTGTGGGTATGATGAGGACACCATAGGCAGGTATACCCACTTTTGAACAGGCTGTCGCTATTGGTGAATGGCAATCCAAATCCTGCAACTTGATGCACCTTAAGGGAGAAACTGCGATTGATTTAAGTTTTCGCACCATGTGGTTATCAGGTGATTGGGCATTCGGGGCTTGGTTAATGGCTTCAGGGGCTTAGCAGTCATGCTGTGGCCTGAGCTTTGGAGAAGGTGGGGGGGGGGGGGTTGGACAAGGACCCAATCTAGGGTGATCAGAGGTTCAGGAGGTTAGGGTATTGAAGGGTCAGGGCCTCAGGTGACTGGAGGGGTGATGGGAGAGGGGGAGTGGTTGTGGCCTGGGCTTCAGGGTATTGTGGCTTGGATGCTTAAAACTGGTACTAAGTAAATCAGGGGCCTCGTGCCTCTTTTAACATTTTTCTGTGCAGGAAAAGCATGGCACTGCCTTGGTTCCAGAGCACTCCTATAGTCACTGCTGGCCTCCCTACCACTGTTTAAAACCAAGAAACTCATCTAATTAAATCACCAGTGCAAAGGGGAGGGAGGGCGCACACTGGTACTTGGGGGATTGGAGTTTTGGAGGTTAGGTGATTTTGAGGCCTGGACTTTGGATAATTGGAAGGTGAAGGGATTGGGGCCTGAGCCTCAGGTAATTGGAAGTCAGGGGATTGCCCGTGGGAATCATGGGATGAGGGAAGGTAGTTGCGGATTGGTTGTCGGCAGGGGGGTGTAGTGGTGGTGGGCTGACTAGAGCGATTAAAGGTAAGTGACAGGAGCTCAAGTCCAGCAGATTCTTTCTTCCCTCACAATGTTCCAGCAAGAGTGCTGCATGGGGAATGATATCATGCCATGCGCCCCTGAGATGGAAATCACATTATGGCTCAAGAGCTCCTGGAAACCAACGAGCAAGTTTCCAGAGTGACGCAGAAGAAGCTGGAAACAATCAATATTGCATGTTGTTCCAGTAAATAAAACTTTGCAATTTCATGGCATTGACTTTAAAAAAGAATTTATGTGATTGAATTTCTAGGTGTTGACATTTGGACCTCCCTACCCATCATGGGTGGATGTAGAAGTGCTAGAAGATGATCCTTGCATCTATTGGGCAGAATGTGGCCTGTTGCACACAGAGTATTTTTGTCTGAAGTGCAACTAATCACCAGGTACAGGCTGTACTGAGAGTTACTTGCTGCCTAAGAACATTTGACACTCCCTTGTGTACTGGAGGATGTTAGCTACATCTTTAACTGACCCCATAGGGCTATGGAGTCAACTTGTGCCTGGGGACTGAGCCCTGGGAGTAGCTACAAATTAGCCCTCAGGCTTCACCTGTGTACTTGGAGTGAGATGAGTTGGAAGGAAAAGTAACCTACATTAATCACCTTGACATGAGTGTTGGAAGGAAACAGTGGGAGGGAGGCTAACGGTGATGATAGCAGCGCTCTTGAACCAAGGCAGTGGCATGCTTTTCCTGCACAGAAAAATGTTACAAAGGCATGAGGCCCATGATTTACTTAGATAAAAAGCTTAGTACCAGTTTTAAGCATCCACCTAAAATTCCTGGAAGTGCAGCTGATAAGATGCCTGGACTGACTGGGCTCAGGCTGTCTCAAGGCTAAATTGGAGCATCCAGTGTCTGCCTTACACTTGCAGGAACAGGTGCAGCCATTGTATTTGTGTTCCGGCATGCACACCCAACATAGTCTCATCAACACAAGTAAGGCATGTTGAACAATATTCACTCATGATTGAGGTATAATCCAGTAGTTCAGTTGCTGCCAGCGTCGCTTGTGAGTACAGGGGAGAAGGTGCTTGCAAGTGACCCAATGGTATAAGTGCAAGTCAGGATCAAGGCAAAATTCCTTAAAATCCTGAAGACCAGCGTACAATAAATGTTTCTGTATGTGTCTAACAACTCGCTTCATGAATGGAGGACACAAAAGAAAGATAGGCCACTCAGTCCCATGAGCTTCTTAAAAAAATTTAAATTAGATCACAGCTGATCTACATTTTAATTTCACCTCCTCAGCTTAGTCTTGCCAAATATCTCATCATCAGTTTTGAAATGTTCCATTGACCTAACCTCTGCATGTTCAAGGAAGAGAGCTCCAGATTCCCACCATTCTTTGTGTGCAGAAGTGCTTCCTGATATCATCCCTAATGGACTGGTTCTTATTTTAAATATTTGGCACACCTCTTCGATGTGGAATCACTGACAGACTCAATATGGTATCATTCAGGCACGGTGCCATCTCACAGCAGCCTGGCTTGAAGGAAGAAAATTATTGCAAACATTGCAGGAAAAGGTCTGAGAACTAGTTCCACATTGAGGGTTGTTTTTCTGACAGTGTTATTACATTAAATTCCTCTGCCATAAATGTTTCCATAATCATTTATTTACTTGTATCATGAAATTCTGGAAATAGAATCTTCTTGTTTCTTTTCGGAGAATGTTTTACTGGACGTATCTGTAAATATTAACATTCACTTTTCTAATGCTGATAAAAGCTTTGACAGATTTTTTTTAAATGCTGACACAGTTTCATTTGAATTCTGCACTGAAATCCTGCACCAAAATCCCAGACAGATGGCTGTGCAGCTGCTTTTCATAGAATTTGGTATTTACAAGATTGTAAATCCTGCTTTTGTTTAAGACATTTGAGCATCTCACAAATTGTTATTTTTGTAACTGAATGTGTCTTATAATTAACAGTTTTGTCAATGATTTCTCATCTTAAAAAGAATATTTATTTAAAAAACAGACTGTTTTAAAATTTCAAAACTGAATTGCTTTAGTCTTTAATATGTAAGCATTTTTACATTTGTAACCATTTGCAATAATGATGTTTTTGATATGTTGCTCGTTTTTCTTAGAATTTAATTAGACCTGTATAATTTAGATCATGCTACTATTTAAATATCCCAAAGGCTTTAAAGTATTTTCAATTACATGTACGATAAAAGCTGCAATATGAAATTAAAGTTCTAATCATTCGCCTTTTGTACCACCCTGCCACTATAGACTAGTAAACAACACAATCCAGCCCCTGCCTGTACTGTTCCCAAGGCTGAACAGATCTTTTGCAGCCCTGTGGCCTTATAGACCAAAGGCCTTGCTGGCACAGATATCCCAAAAGCTGGAGTTGTCAGCAGCAACAACTAAGCCTCAGGTCGCGAATTCAGAGATTCCAGCTCCTGGAAACCTTAATCACCTTCTTAAAGCTGCTGCCAAAGGCATTGAACTGTTTTTCGCAGTCTTTGAAGATGAATATGTTTAAAAACAGTTCCAAAAATGTAAATAATATCTTACAAAAGATAATGAATTTACTTATAGGTAAATACTTATAGGAGATTAATTAAAAACATTTAGATTAAGTAGAAAAAGTGAAAAAGCTAATTATCTGCTCATGCCTTTCCATTCAACGCCATTAAATTTGAATGGCATCATGCTACATGCACCTCCATGGCTGGTTCCAGCTGAATGCCAAATACAGAGTCCATCAGCTTAGCCATCAGCTCAGGATGAGGTTACTTCACCCCTGGATTCAGTGCCATGTCCAGCAGCAGACTGGGGGGCCAGGTGACCTCCTGCTCATTCCTGCTTTCCGCAATGCAACATACAGGAGTGGAAGTCAGCACACTGCAGTTATCCTTTGGTTCACTACAGAACTGCAGCTGATGAGAAGCACAGCTCTACCAAATGCGGCTGCACCCTTGTGTTGGCCAGGCCAAGCAAGACCTGCCATCTGTAGGACCGCTTTCTCAAACTCTCATCCGGCTGGGCCAATTCTCACCTTGGCATTAGTCACATTTGCCTTTAAGCTTTGTTGCAGGCTGTTAAATAAACCTATTTTAAATTAAGTTCACCTGAGGGATCATCATCAAAGCTGTAAAATCAGGAAAAAACTGACTTAAAGTTATTTGACATCCAGAAAGGCCAGTTAAATTGGTGGCATGCAGTAAGCCAGTTATTGCACGTGCGAATCCCTGTTATAAATGTACTTGCTAAATATAGGAAGCCTACGGCCAATGGTATACATCAGACACTTGTGCAAGGACCCTTGCTCTTTCTTATAACCATTGACGATCTGGATGTGAATATAGGTGGTATGATTAGTAAGTTCACACCTGACATGAGCCTGTTAAGAATAATGGTTTAGCAACAACTGGGGTATAGTGACAATCAGGTCACTGCTCTGATGGAAGTGTAAGTGTCAGAGAGAGGGTGTAGGGATTATATACTAGAATGATTCCAGGGATGAGTGATTTTAGCTACATTTATACTTTAAAAAAATACATTTGTTCTCCTTGGAGCAGAGAAGGTTGAGAGGTGATTTGACAGCAGCATATAACATCATGGGGGAACAGAGGGAAACTTTAGCAGCTGGTTCAAGATCAGATTTGATTTGGGAGAATGTGAGGAAGCTAGTTATAGTCTGGAACTCACTACCTTAGGGGTGCTAGAAACAGAGTCAATCAGACCTTACAAAAGAGAATTGAATAAGCAAGAGGGAAACTTCATCACCTGCATATGAGGCAGGAGTGAAGGGGTGGTACTGCATAGATTTATTTAGATAGAACTGGCTTGGATTTAATGCACCAAGGACATAAGGACATGCTAAATAGAAGCAGGAGTAGGCTGTTCTGCACCTTCTGGCTGCTTCTCTATTCTATAAGATCATGGCTGATCTTTGAAAAAGATCATGGTACCGCTTTCCTATAATGGCACAACGTCCCTTGATTCCCTGCATATCTAAAAAAGTTATCAATCTCTATCTTGAATGTACTCAGTGTCTGAGCCTCTACACACCTCTTGGGTAGAGAATTGCAGACATTCACTACCCTCCAGGTGAAGAAATTTCATCTCACCTCTGACCTGGTCAATGCCTTATTTAAGATTGTAACCTAGGCTCTACAATAGACAGAGTTGTGTGACCAGTTGTTGTGGTGGCCATTGTCACCTAACCAGCATTTCATGCAGGATCAACATAACAAATAGCCTTCTATGCCAAAACAATTCTCTGAATCAATATAAATCACAGGAACAGATCTTGAGTTTGTCATGGTGGTGGAAGGAGCCAGGATTGCAGAATGATGGGTAGAGCTTAAGAAACTCAGAGCTGGAGTTAGACTTGGAGGTAGAAAATTCAAAGAGATATATCCAACTTGATTTTCAGAAAAGCAGAACTGTGCTTTTTCAAACTGGAAACAGTAGTGGGCTTGCAGAACACATTTAATGAAGAATGTAGTCGGTTCTGCGATGTTTGAGACAGGAGGTGGAGATGATGTAACACAAAAGGAGCAATTTTAGCTGTGGTTTTTTTTAGTCCGCTGTTGGGTCAACATCAATACAAGATTAATATGGTTTAGTGCTTGCTTAATATTTGCTTTCAAACTCTAGAGAATATTCAATATAGTCTCATAAACAAAGAGGTAAATTTAACTGGTAAATTTATCTGAGGTGTAGAAACAGTGAATTTGTTTGTCTAGTATTAAATCAATAGAATTATTTGTGTAAAGCTGTGCTAATTATTACATTTGAACAAAAAAATTAAATGCTAAGTGTTCATTTGTGAATTATTTCTAATAATCTCAAGAGTGCAGCACAAGCTATTTTTGCCTTTTTTTCTGTGGGGATTCTGATTATTTCAGTGCCGAGTTAAGTCTGACGATCTGGAGAAGCCCAGCGGCATTCTCAGGTTCCTGTGTGGCCTCATTATAACTATCTTCAACTGTAAAGACATGAGAAACATATTTGCCATCTCTTTCTTGTAATTCATTGAGAGAGGTGAATTCTGCACCAATAAATGAGACATATATTGTTTGTCATCTCCAAACTAACAAGTAAGCAAGCTCACTGCTAACCCTCATATGAAGAACTGAAATATCATACTCAGCATAGTCAAAGTTAATTCAAAGTGCAACCAGGTCATAGATATTTGAAAAGCTTCATGAAGTAGCTGCCAAGTTTGTCATTTCTTTTTTCATTAAGGTATCTGTGTTGTGTACGATATAGGGGAAAATTGTACCTGATGAGTTAGATCTTTCTCAGCTTTTGGTCTAATCCATGGTTGTGAATGGAAGGCCACCATTGTCATTGTCGCTGCAAAACCAGAACCTGCCTCTGGTGTCGTTTATCTCAAATATTTCAATGCAGAATTAGTGAGTGACTTCTGAAATGGAGAAATGCAGATGTGCAGGGCTTATGGACATTTTGAGAGGGAGAGAAGGGGCAGGTAAGATGAAGGGATGTGGAATGGAAGCAAACAACTGGCATGTGAAGTGGGAGGAATTTCTACAAGAGAAGTTGTTGACTCTGCGGGAGTTAACAAGTATGAAGAAATGAAGGAGGAAATGTGGATAATGAGAACGAGATGTAGTCTAGTGTGACCTTGTGCTGGATGGTGAATAGATAAAAAGGACATTTTTCAGTGCTGAGTATCTCACTGATAACCGCCTTTAAACAAAGCTGATCATTTCCCATTCAGTCACAAATCAGATGTGAAACTTACCTGTCTAATTTAAATAAGGCTCAGGAAACTAAAATATTATCCAAGACTGACTGTCAACCCACCCTCTCCCTGGTCATGCTGCTGGCAATGGCCCTGGGTAGAACTGCAACCCCTTATTAGAAGTAGGGACCATTGAAATGATATTTCTTCCGTCAGCATTGTGCGGAATACGCCAATCACATTATATTTCTACTTTAAACTTTTTTTTAAACTTTGAGTACGTAATGACTGGGTCCAAGATGCCAAGATACCCTGAATTTGAGGATTTTTTGTGAATAGTTTCTGAAATGTAATAAAGGCTGAGTTCTTACAAGTGTAATTGGGTTTGCTTGCTCTTTGTTGCAGAAGTGGAGAAAAAACTCTCCTTTCAGTTACAGGTAGGAGAGAATTAACAGATTTTAACTGACCCGATGCTTGACTTTAAGAGAACTGAATGAATTCCTATAGTTTGAAATTACTTCACTTGATGTTTCTGGTCCTTGGTTATCAATTACTGGTCAGTTGATACTGTGACAATATTTTGTAATTAGTTTTGTCCCTACATCTTACTTTTATATCCATTGAATGTGGGATTGTGTCTCAGGATATGAATGTGTGAATCTTTGCCCTAAAATTCCTCTTTCCGCTATTTAAAAGAAAATTAATATTTTTGCTAAAATAGTTGAAAAAATAAATTCATTCACATTTCAGGGACGTATGCCAAAAAGTCAAATGATTCCTATTTGTTCATGTTAATGGTCCCCTGCACAGCAAGCCAATAAACAGTTTCATGATGGGCACACTGCAGCAATATTCATTGGTTCATGAGGCCTGGACTAATTTGCATAACTGAGCAGGAACACGCAAAGGGAATAGGCTGGATCTAAATCTTGTTGGTGGGAGGTTGAGAGCATTGGAGAAGAGAGGCCCTAGGATTGTGTGGAGGTTCAGCTGGAGAAGATTAGTAGGGGCTTGGGCCAAGTGTTGGCTGCTGAGGATCAGTGGAGGTTTGAGGCAAGTGGGTAGGGTTGTGAGTCAGGTGAGGGTCATGAGCTGAGCGGGTCATAGCCAGTCTGGTGATGGTGTGGAGAGTCCAGAGGAGAAGCGAGTAAGTAGTTTGCAATGTTGGACTCAATGACCAGGAAGCTGCTCAGGCATGGCCACAGAAGTAATGGCGAAATATGAAGCCCTCCCTCTGCATTGCATTCATGTATCTTTCATGCATCATTGAAAATCTCAGAAGTGGGATCTTGATGCACAATGTATGCCAATGGCTGCTAGTCTGCATGACTGGATTCTGTACATGGCTATGTCAGATACACAGTGGAAAGGAATATCCTGGACATAGAATCCACAGTAATTTACAATTTTCCTTTCCAATTTCTCTTTCATTGAAATTAAATTGTGTGGAATAGGGAAATTTTCCTTAGTTTGTATATCATAGCATGATAGAGATGTCCAGCATAGAAACAGGCCCTTCAGCCCACCACACCCATGCTGACCTTTTCCCATTTCACTAGTGCCAGTTGCCTGTATCAGATCTGTATCTTTCTCTGCCTTGCTCACTCAAGTGCCTATCTAAATGCATCTTAAAGATAGTGATTGCATCTGATTCCACCACTTTGTTTGACAGCACATCCAGATGTCAATCACTCTCTGTGTAAAATAAAACTTTCCCCTCAGATTCCTTTTAAAACTCATTCCTCTCATTTTAAACCTATGCTGCCTTGTTTTTGATACACCCTAACATGGGAAAAAGATCTGACTATCTACCCTATCTATGCCACTTATAATTTTATATACCTCTATCAGATCACCCCTCAGCCTCCTTCATTCCAGGGAAAAATGGCCCAATGTATCCAATCTCTCCCCAATTCTAAAGTCCTCCAATCCAGGCAACATCCTGGTGAATCTCCTCTGCACTCACTTCAGCATAACCACATCCTTCCTATAGTGTAACAAACAAATTTGTACACAGTACTTCAAGTGTGGGGTCGAACTAATGTTTTGTAAAGTTGCATTATAACCTCCCAACTTTTATATTCCATGCCCCAACATATGAAGGCAAACATGTCATATGCCTTCTTCACCACCCTATCTACTCAGGGAACTATGGACTCAAGGTGTCTCTGTTCATCAACATTCCTTGCTGCCCTACCATTTACTGTATATGTCCCACCCATGTTTGAATATTCATGACAGTATTTTGCCTTGGATAAGTATTTTTCAAATTCTCATAAAAGATCCAGTGTAACATTATTTTCAAACTATAGTGCATTTTAAAATGTCTCAAAGACATAGGACAAAATAGGAGGATTAGTAATATAAAAATGAACAATGGAAAGCAACAAATACATGTCTTAGATGTGGATAGGATTGATATTTCAGACTCATACTCAAATTTAGTTGTTTCAGGTGCAGCTGATGAATGGGATGGGTGCAGTCCTATCATGCTAGAGATTCCGCAGCCTGGGCAAAACCCACCAATAAATAACTTCAACTGCCATCAGGATACTCCCCAATTCTAGGTCAATAGTGATCATCTCCACCTTTGTTGCTACTCTACTATCCATTTCCCACCCCTTGCCATCCAAAACAATGTTGGTACTTAACTTTTCAGCACTGACAGACACCAACAGAGAGGTATCAGACTTGCATCCCTCAACTTGAAGTGGGAATGCTGCCTTCATGGGAATGAGGTGCTCCAGCAGATTGCCTAAATAATGTAAAGAAGGTCCTGGCCCAATAGTTGGGCTTTTCATGGGCTGTCCACTTCAATGCAACTTCCAATAGGAATGGTAGTCCATTGCCATTGGCCTCATATACTAAAGGTGCCAATTGTCTGAAACAGATGATTTGGTGGTAGAACCCCTTTCAAAATGGTCCCAGCCATATTGCCAATGTAACAAAGACTGTAAGGGATTCCGGATCATTTCTGATGCTGTTTCTGTCCTGAAGGAAGGAATAAAAAAATTTATACTATTACATTTAGAGTAAAGTTAAAGGGAGAATTTAAATCTCAATATAATGAACTGGCCAAACCTGTGGGATGATATGCATTATGCCTAAATTACAATTACATGAAACTTGTATCCATCAATCACATTGAAGTCTACGTAGGAGTGGCTCTTTGTTCTACTTCCAAAATTCAGTTCCAAAATTCAATTCCACTGCTTCAATAGCTCAAATGCAAGCTGCAATGACTTTTGTTAATAACAAGTGCTAGACTGAGCTGCTGAATAAAGTGCTCGGTTATTTAAACTTCGTTAAGTTTGATTTAAACACCATTTTCCTCAGCAACATTGCTATATTTGGAACAACATTTATTGTTATTATCCTCCTTTTTGGACTCATTCCTGACTTAAGTTAAGGATTCTTCATACAATTGTTTTATATTGTCAAATGTGTAAGAAGGCCCAAATTGTGCAATGAACATTTAGTTTGAAACTGTGAAGAATGCAATGCATAGATTATAGCTACTTTTCCTCTTGTTATTCTACATGTACCTAACCAATTTAGCTGAAAGTGAAAAAGGGTTAGGTCAAAAGGACAATACCGGCTAAACTTCTTCAAGCCCCTGAGTTAATGGTAAAGCTAATTATGAAGTCATTGCTTTGTTGGCCCATCAAGTACAACAAAGGCAAGCTTGTTGGTCTGGCCATCAGATGTCAAGCTCTAAGCTGCCAACCAATTGTGGCTACAAAAGGTTAAATCAGTTAAAAAAAATAAGATAATAATCTTGAACTCTGCAAAAGGAAATTTGAGTACTGCATACAACTTATTAAAGCAAATCAAAGCATGTATAGCATGCAGATTGAGACTCCATGCATCAACTGGAATCTGCAAGTCATGGCCTACAGGACCAAACCAAAAATTTTCATTATATAATAATTTAGGACTGCATATATACAGGAGTTGTAGCTACCAAGATTGTAAAAGGATATCCATATATTTGATTACTGAGTTGGAAGGTGACCCATATAGATCCATATTCAGATTTCAGTTTGAGCTGTTACTGATCTCAGTTAAAGTAGAGGATGGCACAACTTGGCTTTCATGACCTGGGGAAAGATAAAAACCATCCAGGGCACTTACTGTTGATAGTTTTCTAGCCAGTGCAGAACACTTAATTTCTGGAATTTAATTTGCTTTCTGCCCTGTGTTCTTCATCAGGTTTAAGGTACTTTACTTATCACTGAAGATCAATATTACTAATTAGGCTCCAATAACAGTGAAATTTCAGCTTCATTGATTGTTTTCCTCTCTGTTTTAATTCAAAGTTATGTTTGAACTTAACAAAATTAAGCCTGGCAAAATTTTCCATTGCTTTGAGGATGACATTGTACTACTCAATCCAGTAGTGTTAATCAAACACAGACCATAATCTAAATGTTTCATTCCATCAAAGCTAATGTAAGTCAGGTGTTAGCCACGTATACTTGAAAACTCTTATAGAATGCACATGGTCATAATGTGGTCTCCATGATTTCTTCAAGCTATGCATAAAAATTCAAAACTCAATGTAAATTGCATTTCAGCATGACAGGAAATTATACCTGCTCACCAAAATAAGGATTTGCTAGTTCTGCAGGATATTATATTAACTTTATGTATATAATACTAGGCATCTCCATGCACAAGATCAAAACAATTCTGCTTGATGCAGATAACGTGCTTTACCCCAACATTGTGCTGGATCTTAATTTTCACTTAGGCTGAACTGAGTGCATGAAAGTTAGTCAGGAGCTGCAAAGAGTGTGCCATCTACCTCAACTGATTATTACCTAAGCTCTACATTGTAAGCCATGTTCACTTTCTTACAAGCTGATCCATGGCCTTGTAGTGAAGCCATCAGCTTAATATCAAATTATGGATAATTTATGCAGGATTTCCAGGAACTGAAAGTTGCCTTAAAGCAGGGGGTTCACGTGGGATTTCTATGTTTAACAAGACAATAGTACCATAACGGTGTGTTTGAACAATATTCTTGCAAATGGACCATAGGTTTTAGTTATAGTATTTAGGTGATCACCAGCATCCATCTTAGCTGTACTGAAAGTTTACCAACTTAAACTAGTTGAATTTCAGGTCACTAGTCACACTGGTGCCATAAAGTATGTTCTAGGATGGGAGTGGAGCAGCAACTGTGGGGATGCAGACTCAATTACTCTGGAGTTTGGATATCACTTGCACTCCAGTGATCTTTAAAATTAGTGTCCTGGAACAACCAATTACACCCAGCAAAAAATAAGAGATTTTACAAAATATTGTAGGCTGGAACTGGGAGATGTATTTGTTCTTGAGAGCTGTACAGCCT
>JAUZTB010000011.1:23676248-23688812 GCA_034780895.1 Rhynchobatus australiae
CAAGAGGGTGCTATTGTAACTCTTACTATCTAATGATGTTGCATACTTTTGTGGAATTAGTTGGTCTTTTTAAAAATTGTTTTATCTAATTTCTGAAAATAAATGTAAATCCACATAAGTAGACAGATTTATTATAAAAATTTCAGTTATCTTGAGTGAATGCATTGATTCATTAGAGATATGATCTTCTTATTTATTCTAATGATATCTGCTTAAAACAGATACATTTACACAGTTGCTCAATGCACAGTCCTAAATTGTTATTGTTGGTCCATTTTCAATTTTAATTATTACCATAACACTTAAATTTTGACCATCTAGAAATCAAATTGTGCTTTTTTCAATTTTTGATATGCTGTTCTTTGATTGGAATCAGAAATGCGAGGGATATTAATTACCTAACTGTGGGATACAAGAGTTAAGTTGTTCAAGCCCAGTTCGCTCGGACTTTAAAACAGAAAATGCTAATCTAACTTTAATTTGTTGGTTGAATGTATAGTATAGTATCCACTAACTCAATAATGCCTATGATATTGCCCAAAGTGATGATGCAATAACGGTAGGTCAAAGGCTTACACTATTATTGGTATATTTTAAAAGAATCCGGCAATTTGGGGCAAGGATACACCATGCAATTCATTGCAAAGCACTACAAAGTGCTGAACAATGAATATAGAAAGTTCAGTTTACAGAAGGAGTCAAGAAATTAGTGGATTTGTATCACAATTATAAATTACACTTGCTGCAGGAGATTGGGTTAGTATTTCATGCTGAAAGTGCCATTTTACAGGTCATCCCCAGGTAGTGAATGGTTCCTGTTTTTATAGACTTCCACGAGTTAATTTTGTCCATAAGTTGGAAAATACATAAAAGTTACCCGACATGGTAACCATATTTCCACAGTATTGTAATGAATTGCAGCAAAAACACACAAGACATGAGAAAGAGCAACTACTAAAAATGGGGGAAGAGAAGAAACTAGTTCTGTTGTTTATAGGAATAAGCATATCATGTACGTCGGACTCTTGAATTTAATTATGAGAGCTCAGTCATATATGTACAGCTCTCCATAGGTAAGGAGTTCATAACCTGGGGACAGCCTGTAACTTCCAGCTTGTATTTAACATTAAGATCATGCACGAAGTATTCAACTAAAATTAGCCATCCTCTGGAATAAACAAATCAACCAATACAGAGGCTTTCAGCTGAGCTATGGTGTCTATTCTTCATTGACAGAAATAAGTATTTGTATAGCAAGTATGCTGTGTTATTTCTTGGGAGTGCTTTCTGTGTATGTGCTAAACCTTTACTCATCACGTTTCACTGAGACTATCTATGTTAAATACATTTTGTTTTGTTGCTTTGAGAGGATGAGCAAGGAATACAATTATTTTCAGTCTTTTCCAACACTGAAGCAACAGGACATAGATGCCCTGCTCATTCTAATCATCTCGGAAAAATATTCTGTTCACTAATTGTGGTGACGTGTCTAAGAAACATGTTTGCAATTGCAATATAAATAGCCAAGAGAGGAACTCTTACCTTCCTGGCTCCAGATGATATTGTGCAGGATGACTTGCATTAATTTGTCAATTATATTTCCAAGTTTGCAGACAGATCTGAGGTTTGGAATTCAGTGCAGTTTCCCATCATCTGAAGGAATGTCTGACGTCCATTCCTTGAATATGCTTTTATTCCATCAGCTGGAAAACTCACCATTTACCTCTTTAGGTGATCTCCAGTAATGGCAAATTTGAAGATGAGCAGAGAGTTTAGTTGAGTTCTAGACTGATTTTCTTCTTGTCCCCAACCAGTGCCATGCAGAAAGATCATCTGGTCATTCACGTGAGTGCCAAAGATGTGGATATCATTTGCTGTTGTTTTCAGTCAAGAATCCCAAAATAATGCTCCATCACAGCTTCCTCCTGAAGTTACAGCCATCACTAAAGCCAGTCTTCATCCAATTTGATTCTATCCCCGTGATAGTGAAAAATGACTGAGAGCATTGGGAAGGCCATGGAACCAGAACTCATCCCAGTTATGAAGCTGTAGACATGCTCCAGAACAGTCTGGTCTCTAGCCAACCTTTCTCAGTACAGTTACAATACTGGCATCTACCTAACAATGTGGAAACTTGTCCAGGTGTGCCCTGCCCAAATCAGCAGAGTGATGGAAAGGGTCATCAGTAGTGCTTTTAAGTGACATTTCCAACACACTTACAATGTTCAATGATTCGTAGTTTTGGTTTTGGCAGGACCACTTTACCCTGAATTCACTACAATCCTGATCTAAGCAAAGAAAAAAAACTAAATTCCAGTTCCTGAGACTGACAGCAATTTCCACACGTGCTTAGAAGGCTATACTGCTGATTTTGATTTCTAGTAATGACAACTTGCAGTGCAAAATCCTTTAGAAAATTTAAGAACATGTTTAGCTTTAATGAACAGTCAAAGCCATTTGGCAATAAAATTTATACCTGTGCATTATACTTTGTCAAAATTTCACTCTACCATGTTTTGGAGGGCATACATGCACGTTTTTGATGCAATGGGGTGAACAGATGCTCACAAGCCCATAACCACCAAATCAACTATAAATTGTAGATGGTTACTGGGGAGGGCCATGCCCCTCTTGCCCCTCCCCTGTAGACTCGCGCTGAGAAGAGGACACCCTGGTGTGGCTCATTATGATTGGCATAATCAGCACAGTTCTATCTATATCTTTCCTAAAAAGTATTTGGTTGTCCTGAGAGGATCAATTAAAGGAGAAAATATGAATCAAGAACAGGTGAATTAGGATATTATCCTTCAGTATTGTATCGACTTACAAAATTCTAATGAAAATTTAAATTCGAAAAAGGGCAACATGACTTTAATAAAACCTCTAAACTGTTCCCAATATTAGGGAATAATTCTTACCTAATGGAGCCTATAAGGAAAATAAGACTAAAACTCAGAAGTAAGATGATTATATGAACATTTCTATGGTGCCCATTACGCAGCTACAGTGGGAGCCCCAGCTCACTTTTCCAAATTTAAATTAATCTTTTTGCATGTGTGAAGCTTTGGCAAACCTTTTATTTAATTTTAATAGCAGATGGAAAATCCAGTGTCCAAAAACAGGCTGTGCCCTAAAGAATTAACAATAAAGCTGTCCTTTACCAAAAATATTTTCAACAGTAATGTACTTAAAACCTGATGGAATTTCTCATTTAAATTTATGCACAAGATTCATTAGTGGCAAGAGACAATGCCATTGTTTCCTGTTTATTGTTCGGTTATTCATGTAATTCAGCTACAGGATATAGCCAAGGAAACTATCGAACTAAAACAATAATATTTTGTAAAAGGCAGGGCTTTCTTGGAATTCCTTCACATTGAGGGGACAGTTTTCCTACACCTCAACTCTCTGAGCCACAATTTCCCCGAGGTTAAATTTTATGGGATATTGATTGCTTAGACCTGGTTGATTGTTTTAATCAGTCCCAAATTCTATCTCCTCAGCGTGGCTGTTGTTCCGTCAAACTAAGATGCTGATATTTTGTTTAACAAGAAGGATGTGATTTGTAAACGAAATCAGAAGATTAAACTAAAATTTATATTTTTGGAATTTAATAATGGTCTGGCCTTTGGAACAGATGATGGAAATTGAAGTGAATTGAATTCATGTCCTTTACGGACTATTCCATTATTTCTGAGTGTGTGAGTTACACAACGGTTTTATCACAAGACTGAAATGAAAATACAGAAACCTTAACTTATTCTTTACTTCAAATTAGTATTTCAAAATTTATATTTTAGAAACAGAGAACTACATTTAAAATTATTCATTGCACAGAAACAACATTGCCTGGTACCTTGTTGTAACTGTGTTCATTTTTACAGGTCCATATGAACAGTTCATGACAACCAGTAAAACCAAGTCTGATGCCACCTGCACCAATCAAAGTCTTTGTATGTGCACCTCTCTAGGGTGACTGGTTGGCAATCAGAAGATGAAACTTTTGTATATCCATTAACTGTTGAGGAAAATATCACATTAAAGTTGGGGGTTAAGAAACTAAGCGATGTGCCTGTCTGTTGTAATATTGTTGCACTCTGCTTGCAGCCTCAGTTCAGATCTGACTGCCAGAGAAAAGGAGATGTGTTTACTTCCCACTCATTGTCTAAGTGAGTAAATGAATGAAGGTGATCCTCGGCTCTAGACTAGTTTAGAAGAACCCACGATACACTGCATTAGTGACAAGGCAGAGGTCCTAAATGAAGAAAGTAAGACTTGATGACTTTTCAAATTTGCAGAGTTGTAGTGATAAAGAAGGCATTCTGTGAAACGTAAATAAGACAATCATACGCATAAAGGGAACACAAGATGGCACAAACTGAGTAAATAGAAAGCTCTGGAATACCATGAAACACAGAGGCACTTAGTATTTACTTGGAATATTTGGATACATTCTGCAACGATCATATCATTGCCTGAAACATCTGGAATGCTGAAGAACGAATTGTGCTGATCCATGAGTTAAAAGGGAAAATGTCATTAGTAGTGGTTGGATCCAACATTTACACAACATTCTAGGCTTATTGGCATCATGAAGAACAACCAACATCTCATGATGGAACTCTTATGATATTGAAAGCATGCTTCAACCCAGCACCATCCAACATTTTGCAGTTACACATTCACGATGTACAAATGATGCTGAGTGGCAAATGGAGATTATGTTGTCAGCTGGGTGAGCCATGTGATTTTTGGAATGTTTCTGGACACTATGATGGACCGTTTAGTAAGGGGTGAGGGGAGGTTAAGTGATGAACATATACAAGCCAAATTGTGTCGTACTCAAACCTTACTTTTGAGAAGGCATGAGACATGGGGTTTTGATGAAAATGCTGCTGGAAAATATGAATGTTCCATTCCATTGTTGAGACATCTAATAGGTCACCACTGACCATCAAATACCCACTTACTCTGATCCTATTTCATTCTTTTCACATTCCCCTTCTTTGGGATGAGGGAGGAAACCAGAACACCCAGGGGAAACTTGCACAGACACAGAGAGAACACCACACAGACAGCACTGGAGATCGCAATTGAACCCAAGTCACTGGAACTGTGAGGCAGCAACTTTACTAGCTGCACAATTGTGTGCTGCTTGGACAATTATCAGAATTAAACATTATTTTTGAATTATTTTCCCATTCCACAAGTTTTGTTAATATTGTCCAGTAATTTCTTGCAGTTCTGCTCAGAATTGAACATTCCCCCGAGCTCCCCACCCCCGTTTCTCGATTTGGTATTGTTTGTTAATTTAGAAGTTGTCTTCTTAATTCCAAATATAAATCATTAATGTAAATTGTGAAGAGAAGTGATGCCAGCACTGATCTTTCAGGAACACCACTGCAGAGCATTTATCATTGAATGCTAGATTTGACCATTGTAGGTCAGCTTTATTCAAATCTGACATTCACTCAAATAAACGCTGTCACATAATCACAGCAAGAGATACAATTTGCAGTTGATTTCAATGAAATAGTTCTAGTGTTGTATTAGTGATTCACTGGATGTAATGAGGGATTACTGCATGAGGGATGTCATTGTTCTGTAAGCGTAGAATAGTTACGGTTAATTCGGAAGGAAAGTTACAACTTATTTAAAATTATCCTGTCATTTCAATGAATGCTTGGAACAGATACATTTTCTTGCCAAAATAAATAAGATAACAAAAGTACAGTTTGGTTTGGTATAGTTCTTTGTATTGCTTGGCAGCCAATTGAAGTTAGTTTCAGATTTTCCACCTATAAAGATTGGAAACATATCAAGTTCTTTCACTTTCTGGTGATCATTAGGATATCATAGATGGAAATCTTTTACACTTGACTTTTTTCTTTGCCCATCACATAATGATTATTAATTATGTTTAACTATTGCAAACAAACTATGAAGAAAGAGTTTCAAACAATGGTTGAGGTGTTCCTTTCAGTGCTAAGTCCAAAATATAGATGTAACTAATTCTGCAAGGATATACACCAGAAATACAACGGTGGACTAGAACCGAGGTAAGAAGCAGTACAATTAAACTGAGATCTATTATCCCTCCTTGATTTGCACTGATTTATATTGATTCATCTTCTGTCAGTAATTGATTTGACATCAGTGTAAAAACTCAAACTTATTGCTTCAAGAAAATTCCAGGCCTGGTTCTGCCATAGGCACATTTTAAATAATTGCTGAAGCTTTATTCTTCAGTTGAAGTCCCTATTTGGAATTCCTCTAATGTAGCCATAGTGCTTGTTTGGTTCTTCATCCTTTGTTATACAGGATTAATATAATTGGGAAGACAGAAAGTTCACAGACAAGAGCAACCATGTTGGTTGCCTCTCTCTGGAGCTGCTTATTTTGGGTGTACTCTACATGTCACTGGAATGGTGGGTAATTGGAGTTTAATGCCACTGGATGTATCTGTACACTGAAGTGCATTTCATCAAAAAAGTTTAATCAGTGGATCAATCAACAAAATTCAACAAATCCAGAAAGACAGAGCTGCTGTTACATTTTTGGCAAAAGAACTTCAACATAGGGTATCATTAATTTTGAGAAAACAAAGGAAAGAAACTGAAAAGCAAAGAAGTTGTATTTAAACCTGACTGGAATCTTGGTTAACCTTCTTGGAGTACCATGAACTGTTTGGGTCTCCAGCTTATAAGAGGAATATTGTGATGCTCAAAGTTTTTATTAGAATGATACTTGAACTGAGTCTTTACATCCATTTGGCAAAGTTAATCAGGCAAACACTCATTCTGAAGAAAAGAGAAGAGTGACTGGGTGGACATCTTCAGATTGCACTGCCAGAGAACGTGGTGGAAGCAGTGTCTAGACAAGCACTTGAATTGTCTAGACATAGAAGGCTATAGATTCAGCATTGACAAAGGTGGGCTGAGTGACTTGTTTCCATTCTGTATGACTCTAAGAAAGGGTTCAATGAAGTAGATGCAGTTTCTGCTTCTACCACTGGCGAACTTTAGATACTTCTTTGAACAGAGAGCATTCAGAATGTGGAACTTGCTACCGTATCCAACAGTTAAGATACATTCAAAGCACAGTGGGGTAAGCATGGAGGGGAAAAGAAGAAATACAAATTGATGGAGCCATTTGGAGAAGGGTAGAAGGAAATCCATTTTGACAGTTAACTCTTGCATGGGTTTATTGGCCAGAATGGACTCTTGGTGCTATAAGTACTTTATATTGTTGTTATCCTTTACAACCTTGTTATGTCCATGAGAAATTTCTCAAAGCACTTACAAGAAGATACTTTTGTAGTGCAGTCAGTGTTGTTATTATGACTGCCATGACAGCAAATTTGCACACAAGAGCAACAGCATTGGTTGCATCTTTCACCAGCTTGTGTTCCTTTGAGCCGAGATTCTCTGCAGAGAATGCAGATGTGCCGAATTTAAATCACTGTGTTGATAGTAGCAGTGTGCTGAACTTGATTAGGAGTTTGAAACATGCCTAATTCAGTTCAGTGAACTACAAATGACCTTTCAAGAGTACGTTCTTCATTTTTGGAAATCAACATGCTCATTTTTAACATTTCTGCAGGGATGAATAGAAATGCAAGCTTTTTTAAATGTTGGTGCGACCTGAGTTTCTTCTGTGCAATCTTATCTTTGCCAATAGAAGATTTAACAATTAGGGCCCATCTGCAAAATTATTTTGTTTGTATTAAGAGCTTCTTGATCAGTCAAGCACTAGTCCAGGATATCAAATTAACTTCTAAGAGTCAACTAATCAGACTGCATAATGATTTTAAAAGTCTAGTTTATAAATCCATGAGGTGTATAAGCAAAGCTTTCAGTTATCAATCTCAGCACATGGAAATCAAAACCAAAAAAAGCTGCCAGTAAGTTTGAGCCCTCCTGTGATGCTTTGCACTTGTGAAGATTCATTTAACTGCCCAGTTTGTAATATAAAACCATTGAATTGTTACAGCACAAAAGGAGATGAAACAGCCCATCACATCTGTGCTGGCATTTTGCAGGAAGAAACCTAGTTATTTCCATTAACTATTTTTCCCCCATAGCCATGAAATTTCATTTACCGATTTTGTTTTTGAACGCTTCCAGTCTGTTTGCAGCACCCTTTCAAGTGGTAAATTGCAGATTATTACTATTTGCTGCAAGTAATTTTCCTTGTATCTTCTTTGGTTCTTTTACCACTCACCTTAAATCAGTACCTTTTGATTGTCAACTCTTTTACCAATGGGAATAGTTCCTCTTTATTTACTTTGTCATGATCCACATGATCTCATATGCTTCTATCAAATTTCCTTGCAACTTTTTTTAATGTCATGGAGAATAATCCTAGTTTTTCTAGTCTAGCTATGTAATTTAAGCCCGTCATCACTGACACATCTAGAACTCTGGCTTTGGATGTTCATAAGGTTTTCACATCTTCATGAAGTAAATCGTGACAAGACTCTAGTTGTAGCCAATTCATTGCTTCATAGAGTTATAATGTCTTTGTTTTTGTACTTTGACTCTGTTGATAGATCTCGGGTTCCCTTAAACATTTTTATCTGCTTTTTCAATATGTCCAGCCACTTTTAAAGATTTCTGAACATGCATCCTCTGCTCTCTATTGCTGCAGTCTCATCAGAATTATATATTTTAAAAAAAATAGTCTCCTCTTGTTCATCCTACTAAAAGTGTATCATTTTACACTTCCATGCATTACATGTTATGTTACTTATCAACAGGCTTTGAAACCTGCTTGGTGGGAGGTCAGGTAATGTTGCTGTTTCAAAAATATCCCACAGTAGCATTCTTAAACCAGTACAACTTTCAAACAGTTAAAACTGAATCAAAATTTGCATTAACATTCTTTACATTAACATACAGTACATTCGCAGTAACATGCATGAATTGCCAAGTTGATCTCCTATTTATCACACATATTCCACCAATATTTTTATATATAAATTATGTACCAAGGCTCATTAAAAATATAAAGAAAACTTAATGGTGTAATAAAATACTTAGCCCAAAGACCATACAGTTTCATTCTTAAATAAAAACTGATTGTTGTCTGTTCACTGACAGACTCAGTGTGCTGATTGGTACCTGGTGACCGGTGGAGTGTGTGAGCCCATTGATACCTGGTCACTGGCAGAGAGTGTGAGCCCATTGTTTCCTGGTCACTGGCTGACTGTGTGAGCCTATTGATACCTGGTGACCAGCAGAGTGTGTGAGCCCATTGTTATCTGGCTATACTGGTTTCCTTCACTGAAAATGTTCACATACCTCTCAAAAAGCTAACTTAAAGGCAGAAAATAAGAGGAAATACTACATTGCAAAAGCAGCCTGGTACATGTGGTTATCTCCCAATAGTCCACTTTCTCTGCCAATCTGCTTAAGTAGCCCTCTCTCACCCCAACCCACCAGAGAATCCTCATCACAACACCTGTCAGCCTAACAGAAATGGACATTTACTTTGTAGATTGGGGTCTAACCTTCCCTTAGGCAACATCATAGCTACTTCATCCTTTAATGCTCTTAATTTTTCTTCTGACACCAAGTGAAATAACAACTAATCATACATTCCTTTAGAATTGTTTTGTCATATTTCAATCAACTTCAAGTCTGTCCTAGGTGAACAATTACATTTTTAAAACTGTTTGATAGGTTAAACCTTTAAATACAATTTACTGTGAAAGTTCTGCATGTCTCTGTTGGTCAGGGTGAATTGGAGGAACAGCTGCTCTATGATCGGGGCAACAGGCTGGATTGGAAAGTCACCTGATTGTTCACAGTGCCTTAATTAGTCAGCAGCTGCTCTTTCTTTCTTTGCCAGTTTGAACACTACAGCTTCCCTCTGAAGTTGTCTTGGGTCAGAAGTTAAGAATGAGTCAGCAGCTGTAAATAGTGTCCATTTGTAGTGGAAATGAGATGGAATCTGTTCTCCAGATAGACTTCTGTTTTGCCCAAATAAATAACATGCAGTTTCCATTTCAATGAACCCCATTATCATTACTGAATCATAAACAAGTATAGCATCAAAGGAGATCTTTTGGTGCATTGGAGTACTGAATAAAGGATTTTTTAAAATCTACTTTTACAATGAATCTGCAACTGAAAATAGCCACTTTTTGAATGACATGTATTTGTCTTGGAGTGTGTTGTTGTTGCTGAAGTTATATTGGCATCTTTGACAAATTGTTTCAGGTGTCCGGCAATCCAACTGGATAGATGTAACTAGGGTGCCAGGTCAGTGGTCTCATGCTGCCCCATTTTCTATTTGCTTGCAAGTCAGTATTTTGAGTTTTATGAATGGCACTTGAGTTAAGACCAGGTCTTTGTTCCCCCCTAACTAAAAATAGTTTCTATTATATTGCTTGATATCATCAGAGGAGTGAGAAACATATAAGCTTGTTTATAGCTTTTATGGTGGTCATTTATATTATAGGTTATATTTGTAAAGCTTTTTAATGGTTTGCAAACCTGTTTCTCATGCAATAATTAATATAAAATGCAGAAAGAAGCAGTACAAGGACCAGCCAGAAAGCCTGATGTGAATGTTGACAATTCTGTAGCAGTCTGTTTATCATATGATTGACCAACTTGCTTTACATAAGCACCATGATGGCGATAGCCAGTATATGCAAAACCAACTGGTTGTGACAGCATGAAGTTAATAAGAATTAGATAAAGCTCTACCCTGCCTTTAGCATTTTTCATTCTGTGCTGACATGTAGGAGTAATGTCTCTGAAGCCCCACCCCATTCAAACTGATTCCAAGGATTAGCCCAGTTTAACTGAGTGGGTGGATTTCTTGGTATGTACGTGCTTTAAGTCTGCTTGGATAAGGATGTAGTGAAAAGCTGTGTTCTTCTGCTTTTTAGAGAAACTTGCTGTTCAGTGGATTGTGAGGCTTCATTTCATAAAGGAGCACCTTCATCTGATTTGTCTGTATCTGACAGATGACTAGATAGGACCAATGCTGTCATTTAATAATTCTTAAATTAGATAAAGTTAAATACTGGAATGTGTAGCTAAATTATAAAGCTTATCTGATAAATCAGTTGAATGCCAAAAGAACCCAGCTCCATAATGATTCTACCAAGTAAGTAATTTTATTTTTCTAATTTTTGCAACAAACTTCTTATTGTTTTATCAAGAGTTACATTTAAAGAGAAACATATTAAATGCCTAAGAGGTGTTAAATTCTCCTGATGTCTGTAATTTTTACGATTACAGTAGTCGCAGCTTTTTTAGTTAGCCCTGCAAATGTGGCACTCAAAAATTTCTGTAGCAGTCTGCTTAATAGATGGCCGACCAACTTGAACTGTGACGCACATGTTCTACATATGAATGACTGGGGGAGGGAAGGGATGGGAAGATAGATAACGTTACAAATTATATTATTATCAAAAAATAGAAATTTGATTTTTTGACGATTTCTTAACTCTGTGCATTTGTGAGTAAGCAAAATGTGACACTTTTTATTCATGGAGCTTCTCAGTTTTTGTCATCATTTAAATTTTATTTGGCACTCTTCCTGCCAGCTCTTAGCAGCCATTCAATGTTTTAACAAAAAATGTAAAAGTGTAAATCCAGGAATGCAAAAGTATAAAAACAGATGTCTGTCCCATTCTGTACTTTTTTCATTCTCTTTGTGAGCCACATGCCAGATGCTACAATTTTACTCTTCCAGGAAGGTGAGATGTTATCTGGCATACCTCCTGCTCTTTAACATCCTAAAAGGTAAAGAATCAACAAGATAAAAAGCTTCTTGCAGCCAGTATTTTCATTCACTGCACATTGAGAGAGAACACTAATGCTCTATATTTGATCAGCCATGACAATTGTTTCTTTTAGACCACCTTGCCAGACACTGACTTCTGCAAACCCATGGAACTACAGAGTACTGACAACTAGCACGTCTCTCTCTCTCTCTCGCTCTCTCTCTCTCTCTGTCCCTCTCTCTGTAACATGCATATATCCACAACTGACCAGCTATTGACCCTTTCCACTCCAAATAAGAGCCTGAAAAGATTTCAATGTGAGCTAATTGCCACATCTATCCAAATTAATTCTTATTTATTGCAAAAAATTGCTTATTCTTCAGAAGTGAATAAATCTGAACTTAATTGAAATGCCACTGTCAGGGGTACTGAGCTGAGCAATTTAAACTGTACAAGTATTCGTATTTTGTGGCTTTTGTCAGTTTGTGAAATCCCTCAAAATGTTTGTGCAGAGGTTAACTTCTACTGGGAATCATGATTAATGGACTTCAGGAGCTGTTTAAATACCAGACGGATGGTGCACTGCATTAATCATCACTTCAAGGAGACTATCCATCATTGGAGTTTTATAAAGTAATGTCTGAAATCCACAAATTTTTTGCTACTTCCTCTTAAAAATGAGACCACAGTAAAGGGGATCAGACTCCAGATGGCATAGAAAACTTCTGAAGTTATGGTTCAATTGCAAAGCACATTTTCCAAATGACTGTAGTTGTGAATTAAGAAAGCACTGGGCTGACTTTGTACAAGTATTCGTGAAG
>JAUZTB010000011.1:24032782-24047645 GCA_034780895.1 Rhynchobatus australiae
AGGAAGACAATAAATAAATGTTCATGTTAATTAACCCTCGTTGAAATTGTTTGTTTCTGCACTAACAGGGGAAATAAAATCAGTTTACAGACAGTTCTCAGGAACAAAACTCTTATTTAACTTGGGAACTGTCTCTAAAATTAAGTAGGCCAGACCTGAACACAGTATTCCAGTTGTGATCTCACCAGGGTCCTACGTAAATTCAGAATGATGTCTTTACTCTCCTATTCAAATTCTCCTGCAATAATGACCAACAAATTATTTCTTTCAACAAAGTCTTAACATAGATCTTTGACTGAAACATTAACTATGTTTCTTTCCACTGCTGCTTTCTGACTTGCTGAGTGCTACCAGCATTTTCTCCTGCCATTTTCTTGATTCCCATTGATCACTTGCCCTCCTAATTGCTTGCTCTATCTGTCTGATAATTTTCAGTGATTTGTGTATGTGGACACACAGATCCCTCTGAAAGTTAACACTTCTCAGTCTCTCATTGTTTAAAAAAATTTTACTAATCTTTTATTTCTAATAAATTGGATAATTATATATTTCTACACTATATTCCTACCACATCTCAACCATTCACAACCTGTCAGTGCACTCCTGAAGATTCCCTACCATTTCTTTCCAATCCAACTTTGTATCATCAGCAAACTCAGATATATTACACTATTCTCTCAGAGAACATTTAAGAGGAACATACTGCTATATAACAACAGCATCCACAAAGCACTCTTGGCCAAGATCTACTGAAATACACAGCAAATTTATCTTGACCAGATTAACATCCTTAAAAAGCTTAGAGAATTAACACTCAATTTATAAGACAAGATCTCTTTATTAGTCACACGTACATTGAAACACACAGTGAAATGCATTTTTTGCGTAGAGTGTTCTGGGGGCAGTCCACAAGTGTCGCCACACTTGCAGTGCCAACATAGCATGCCCACAACTTCCTAACCTGTGCGTCTTTAGAATGTGACAGGAAACAGGAGCACCCGGAGGAAACCCACGCAGACACAGGGAGAACATACAAACTCCTTACACATAGTGCCCGGAATTGAACCCAGGTCGCTGGTGCTGTAATATCATTACGCTAAATTCTACACTACTATGCCTGCTGAATCAACTCACATAGTCTCTAATAAGAAAAATTATGACCACCCAGTTGTTGTCTGAACTTCCCAAAATATTATCCTCCAAGTGAATATATGTTACAGGTGTATAGTTGTTAAAAACTCAACATGTGACCATATGCAAAAATAGTGGGATGAATATATTTGAGGAATCACATTCAGTGCAGTTAGCACAGAAGAAATTTAATCTGCAGTCTCAGTTATTCTCAATATGCTGTTCATTAGAAGAGACGGGGAGAGATTTTGTTATAATCATAACTGTATGTTCAATGAACTCACAGTACAGATGCTGATAATTTAAAGTTCTAACCAGCTTTTACCCCAACAAACCTTTGCCTATCTTGTTTCTACTATATTGGATAATTTATAATTTTTCTATATTCTATTTCTACCATATCCTCACTCATTCATAACCTGTCAGTACACTCCTGAAGATTCTCTATTGCCCCCTTCCAATCCGCAATGCCAACCAACTTTGTATCATCAGCAAACTCAAATATATTACACTAACTCTCAGAGAACTGAGATTTGAAATCTCAAGGATGACCCGATGAGTAAAAGTCCAATCTTATGCATAACATTTAAGTCCAGCACACCACACGATTTGTTATTTGTAAGTCAACAGGCACTAGACTGAAATAGAATTAGGAAAGCATATTTGCAACTTCTGGCTCAGTTTCACCTCTCAGGAACTAATACAAGGACAAGTTACAACTGTTCCAGAGTCCTTGAGCCAAAAATATATATAAAAATCAATTGCTCATTTCATGATCAGCACAACATCCTAGCATCATAACATTTCTATCTAATTCCCTGCACATGAAGTGGAAAAGCACACTTACTTTTTGTTGTTTGTGCAAATCAAGCAAGTCGCGAACATGATGTCTCAGCATGTTCTGACACTTCCACATTTCATTTAACGCCCTGTTAAAAATTGAAATAAAAAGCAAGGACAACATAAGCAGCCAATTTCAACCCACCTCTGGCTTCATTACATTATCATTTTCAAGTCCACTACAGAAATTTTGTGGAATTTGTTATATCCTTCTGTGATACAACATGCCCAGTTAATTTAGACAAAGTTTATTATTCAGTTACTGGTACTTGAGTATGTGAGCAGCTCTCAAATCTGCACCAATCTTTTCTGCAACCAAGTCTTTGAATTTATTCAATCAGGTTTTTGCCCATCACACCACCAAAAAGGTTTTACTAAAACTCACAAATTACATCCCAACCAGTGTTACCATGATGCAAATATTTCCCCCCCATCTCCCTGAAACCTTAAACTGCATTCATATCATCCTCCTTTAATGTGTCTCTTATTCAGTTGCATGAAATTACCATTTACTGTCGCTGAAGTAACTGTGGCAATTCTGGATGCAAGGATCAGGAATTTCTCCCATAAAATTTTCCCATGTTTTAAGATCTTTGCTCAAACTTTCATTTATATGCAGAATAAGCACATCATAGCCATAAAACAAATAGAAGTAATGTCACATTTCGTGTCAATATTAAAGCTAGTCACAGAAAAGTTTGGCTGAATTCCCCCATCAATCACACTTGGTAACCATTGTCTTATTTGTAACTGAAATAATTTTGTGCACTTAACTTGTGTAAAAATATCCTCGATTCATTACATTTTACTGGAGAATTTGCCATGCTTTTAATGGGAAAAGCTGCTGCTGTTTCTGTTTCTTCTGCTCTTTAATGGGCTCTGTTCACTAATTAATTTGGCTTTGTCTGCTACACAATACAGTTCTTCTTCTGAGGTAGTTCTTGGCATTGAGGATGATTTGCTTCCACTTTGCTTTTGTGAGTTCTGAGGTGGCTAACGAGGCCAATGTGGGAACTGCAAACTCTTCCATAGCTGAGGTGGCCAACAGGTGGGTTTGTAGGTAGTTTGTGAAGTGGTGTGCTCCTTCTGCCACTTACATAGGACCTGTGTACTTTCAATGCCTGGCCATGATTCTCAATACTATCCTGAATGTTCCTCACCCACTTTGAGAAATTATGGAGCAGAGGCAGAAAGGGGTGGAGAGGAGATGTGATTAGTGGCGGGATCTCATTGCAGCTGGCAGAATTGACATAGGAGGGACAAGTGCAAGCAGAAATAAATGAGTCTACCTAGACAGTCCTATTTGTGGATCTTGGGTAAGAAATAGTGGGAAATGCAGTGTTGGGGCACTCTAGGTTGGAGGCTGTGGAGGGGAGATCTAATGTGATGACATCTGTGAAAGTGCAGGAGACGGTGTTCTGGTGTTCGCTGGTGGGATCATGATCCAGGGGTAGGTATGAGAGGGTACCCAAGAGCTGTCACCTGGCCTCTGTTAGTTCACCAGACTACAATGACACTGTCCCTGTTTGAGGGTTTGCTGACTAGGTTGGGATTGGTATAAAGAGAGAGGAGTGCTGTGTGTTTGGTGGGGATGAGGTTAGAGTGGGTCTGGGGAGAAGTGCAGTTGATGTCGCAATAGCAAATGGAGATGTTAAGATCAAGAGAGGGTAAAATGTCTGAAGGGGCTGTTCAAAAGGAAGGGGGAAGTGTTGAAGATGTGAGAAGGTGCCAGTGGGGTTGAGGATTTCTTGCTAAAGGAATACACACAGGAGGTGGAGGAAGAAGAGCTTGACATTACGACAGGCCCAGAACTCGTTGAGGTGTGCCAGCAGGGGTACAGAGGTAAGGACTCTGCTGAGGACTGACCACTCAGTATCAGTGAGGAGGACCTGCAATGTTGAATACCAGGCAGGGATTGGAGGTGGCACAAGGTGAGGGGCAGGGGAGGTCAAAGGAAAGAGGGGAGGTGGAAGGGAGAATTGTGGTGCTGGGGCTGGGATGTGAGGTCAGAAGGTGGGGGGGGGGGGGTCCATGGTGAGAGCAGCAGTGGGGGAAAGAAGAGAAAGACTCTGAATGTTAGGAGCTTGGGGCCAGGCAGCAGAGCAAGGTGATACTGGAGGAGTTTCGAGAGAATGAAATTGAGCTGTGAAATTGAGTGAAATTGACATTAAGTATCGATGATAGATTTCCTGAAATAATATCATTGCATCTTGCAGAGAAATATGAATGGTTGAGTAAAATGCCCAGGTTTGTCCTCTCATTGCTTTTGGTTGGCCTATGTTTTTATTTAAATATATTGCCAGGCAACTGTTCTTCCAACTTACGATCCTTTCGGATTACGAACTGTTCTCGGGAACGGAACCCTATCGTAACCTGGGGAGGTCCTGTATATATGGAGAAATTGAATTCTCTCTCTCCCTCAGTGACTTTTCACACACCTCTATAGATTACCGTACAACTTCAAAATAACAATAATGCACTGAAATCTCAGTGAAACTATCACTTCTGAGTGGTGGCCCATAATTCCCTATGATGATGAATGTAAAACCATCACAACATGTCAATTTCACTGTGGAGTTTAACACTCTGCTCTAAGTGCAGCTGAACTGCTCCAGTAATTGATGTGTCTAGTACAGATGGAAATTTGCAATTTAAATAAAGGAAAATTTTAGATGATGCTGTTGGAAGATTTCAATTCAACCTTCAGAAAGCTGACAGCCTCCATGAATCAACAGATCAAGAGAATTTCACAGCTAAGTTTGTTTTATAATTCAGGGTTTTCAAAGTTGCTCTAGCAATAGTTATAACAAACTCCACATTATGCCATGCTCCTTCTGAAGCAGAAAGCTATCTCCTTAGGTGTAGGAGCATAGGTCCTTTAGCTTCAGTGCTCATTTCAGTTGGACAGCTGGAGTGCAGCACTTCAGCAATCCATGTGTTGCTTGTTCAGAAGGTAAAAACATTTTCATCAGATCTCTAGCCTTGAGCTTCTGTTTAATCATCACACAGCTGAATATGCTTAAACTCTAATTAGCATTATATAATTGCATACTTGTGTAAAGAGAACATTGTTTTCTTGAAAATTTAGTCAGAGCAAAGAGACAGCAGTGAATAACTCGGAATCATGCACTTGGCATTTAGTCAAACCAATTTTAAAACATACTTCACAGCATTGGTGTCCAGGGTTGCATAAAGATAGTATAAACACTTCATCCTTTCTGAAGTCTCCAAATTGTGAGGCACCATATACTGTGCAAATATCCGTTCAACAAGTAATCTGCAAGTTAGAATTCAAAAGCATGTTTAAAAATTTAAAGCACATTTGGTTTGGTTTTAAAAATATTGCAGTGTATTGCAGTTGCAATATTGTTCAAATGTAAAAAGTACAAAAAATGTAATACTTTCAAAACAGTAATTACTTCTGCAAACTATTTGATACCGCAAATAATTGTATAGTGACCAACACTGCACACAAGAGGTCACTCTNNNAATTTAGAGACAAATTCATCTGGCTAAGCATACATAGTAAACCCTCCAACACTGATTGTTTGTATTCACACAAAAATAGCCATATCTTTTCATCTGTAGGCAATTGGATTGCCCCTATCATTTTTCTGACATGTTGTACTCTGGTTGATCAGTTCTGCACTCTGCAGTATTCAAAGAAATTAAGTATATATGCTAAGCAAAAGAGCAGTTTATGATTATATGGTGCATGTAGATTACACTGAATAGCTAAAACAGAAACATTTTGAAATAAAGCAGGGTGAACATTTTAAACTCCATCTTTAAAGGGCTTGCATTTTTATAAAAAATAAATTTGATTAATACAGTGCATCAATTACTGGCACAATATTGGAACTCTACAAAATAGCAGGCCAGAAAATTTCAATGGCAAGCACATTTTGAAAACTAATTTCTCTTCCAATTCCTTTTGGATACCAAGGATTATTTGCCAATTTATACAGAGCAAAGCCATTTTTAAAATCTAGTCACGTGCAGAGCCACGGGATTAATTCTGATCAATATTAAAAGTAACTTTGTAAAGCTTTGGCTAATAGTTTGACTTGTAGATTTAAGAAAGGGCAATTTCAATTAAAATTCTGAATGACTCTGCAATGATAGCTGATGGGTAATGATGTAATTGAATAAAGATAAACTACAGAGATTACAAAATCCTGAATTCAATTTTTGATTTTTTTTTAAACAGGATCTTGATAAAATTTACTGCAAATAAACGCTGCACTTAAGATGCATGGAAATGTATACTGGAACTAGAGAGGCGCAAAGAAAAAGCTGTTTCTTTATAGAATCTTTAATTGAAAATAGTACATAATGATAATAGTACATTCAGGATGATATGAAGAATATTATGAAATGAGACACAGTTTTACAGATGAACTGGGTTTCCAAACAGCTTTCTGAAGTAGACGTAGCTAGGCTACATCTGGAGTACTGCATTCAATTCTGGTTGCCCCATTATAGGACGGTTGTGGAAGCAATGGAAAGGGTACAGAAGAGGTTTACCAAGAGAGCATATTAGATTAGAGAGCATATGCTATTAGGAGAGGTTGGACAAACTTGGATTCTTTTCTCTAGAGCGGCAGAGGCTGAGGGGAGACCTAATAGAACTTTATAAGGTTATGAGAGGCACAGATAGACAGCCAATAGCTTTATCCCCAGGATCAAAATATCTAATACTAGAGGGCATGCATTTAAGGTGAGAGTGGTTAAGTTCAAAGGAGATGCGCAGGGAAAGTTTTTTTTAAAAAAGCAGAGCGTGGGTGCCTGGAATGCGCTGCCAAGGGTGGTGGTGGAGGCAAATATGACAGATGTATTTAAAAGGCTAAGATAGGCACATGAATGTACAGAGAATGGAGGGATATGGACTCCGTGGAGGCAGAAGGGATTAGTTTAGTTAGGCATTTAATTACTAGTTTAATTTGTTTAGGGCAACATTGTGGGCTGAAGACCCTGTTCTTGTGCCTATTCAAAGTAACAGTTGAGACTAATGAAGGAACCCCCAGAAAGTAAGGTGAAGGTGTCCAAAGGTCGTGCTAAAATAGTCCAGAAATAAGAAACAAAAGCCTTGGATGGGAATGAATGCATTAAAGGTTTCTCCTAGTTAAATATATACATTAAAGATTTGTTTGCACTAACTTCCCCATCTCAGTTGAATATACAGCGCAGCACTTCTGTACTTACTCTCAAAGTTCACTTTTTACCTCTTGTTCTTCACATTTTCTATTGTAACTATGCACTCTATGGAACAGATGTGATTGCCAAGAGAAAGCTGGATTGAAGTCTCAAATTTTAAACTTGCTGTATTAATTGGCAGATAGCCAATACACATCATAAAAGATAAATAGGACTCAGTGCAGGGCAGCGTACACACAAAAGTTCTTTTTAGGCTATGGAATTCATGGAAGGTGGTGAACAGAAAAGGTGGCAAAGTCAAGCATAAGAGTTTTAGCAAAGAGGTTAAGATGGAATAGAGGTTGTAGCATTTTATCATGGAGACGATACAGATCTGAAACTTAGCTCAGGGTTAAACAGCACATCCTATTATGAATGCTCTGCTTTAGACCAAGTCAGCAGTTGGAAAAGGAAATAAAGTAATAGTTAGCTTTGAGCCCACTGTTCGATTTAATTAAACCATAGCTAATCCTCACTTCAACTCTCTTTTTGCCACATTTAATTAATCTATTAACACCCTTAATTGAAGGAAAAGATGAAGCACATTCTGTATTTCCACTAATTTTCATTAGAAAGAGCATTTCCTAATTTTACTCCTAATGATCTAGTTCTAATTCTAAAGATTGTGTCCTTCTGCCAGATTTTTCAGAGGAACTACCTTGTCTGGTCTACTACTATCAGGTAGTTATTTTCAAACAACTTGATCATCTCTTAAGTATATTAACTCAAGACAATACAAGCTAAGTTTTTCATCCTCTGCATAATGTCCTCATTATTCAACCTTTTAAGTTCAAGGATCATCCACTGAATGCGTAGTGTACTAATTTCAAGCACTCTACAGGGCTTTGATTAGTCCACTTGAAACAATGTGTACTAGTATGATCTCCTTATTTACAGGTAATGCAGTTTAAGTTCTCTAACTTGATCCCTGGATAGGGATTTATTCCATGATCCTATGAAAAAAGATAGAATATAATGGGCCCATATTATCAGTAGCCTTAGAAAACCAAGCTGTGACCTTATTAACACATAGAAGATTCTGAAGGGGCTTGACAAGGTCAAGGGCTTAATCATAGGATAAGGTGGCAGCCACTTGACATTCATAGAGGAAGAATCTCATTTCTCAAAATGCTGTGAATCTTTGAAATTTTCTATCCCAGATCACTATAGACAATAAGTCTTCAGACACATAATAGGCAAAGTCAGACAAATGGAATGGCATAGTGGTGTAGCTAGTGGAGCTGCTGCCTCACAGCTCCAATGACCCAGGTCCAATCCTAGTGGGGAATATAAATCCTTTCTGTGACTGCATAGGTTTCCTCCAGGTGCTCTGGTTTCCTCCCATGTCCCAAATACGGGCAGGTTTGTAAGTTAATTGCCACTGTCAATTGCCCCTGGTATGTAAGTGAGTGGTAGAATCTGTGGGGAGTACAGAGACTACAGGGATTAATGCAAGATTGGTATCTGCATGCTTCATGCAGACTTGATGGGCTGAAGGGTCTGTTTCTTTGCTCTATGACTATGTGATTTTGGACAGTAGGGGAGTTAAGATTATTTGGGGTTAGACAGGAATATTGAGCTGTGGCCAAGGATCAGATGAGCCACGATCTTACTAAACGGTGAAGTAGACTCAAAGTAAGGGGGAAATGTGACTCAGTGTTGCTCCATTTTCTTACGTTTAGGTGCATCTATCTTGAGGAACCATGTTGAAATATTACTTGTTAAACAGATGAGGTAACAACTTCCTTTCACATTCCAGTCATACTGCTTTTATGGCCAAATTTTCAGGAGGCTTTTGACATTTTTTTTGTACACGTAGATTAGCTTTTAGTGCTTTGAGGATGTAGACATACAAATACCATGCTTGCTCTTCAGTTTCTATCAACATTTGAAATGGTGATGGAACTGGTAAAAAGGAGGCCAACTTTGCATCATGGAACCATTCACATTAGCTTTGGTATTTCCTGGATATTAACCAAGCAATCTGACAATGTAAAGCATTGAAAGCATGGATAACAGGTTGGCATTAACAACTATAATCTAGAATTTCAAAAGGGATTTGTTGGGAGGCAAATTTTGGAACGGTAGTCAAACTATTCAAATGATGAAGTGGAATGTATGATATATAGGAAAAGAAGATTTGTGGGGAAGTGGAGTAGTGAATCTGGAGGAGTGTCTAGACGAGTTATGGCTAGGACCAATACGTGACACCCATATATCAATTTTACAGTATGGAAGACCCTCTTGATGTGTCAAACCTCTACGAAGAGTCAGCTTGATCCATCACAGTAACTTCTGGCTGAGGGCTCATCTATTTTTGAAAATTACATTTTTCCCCCCTTTGGCTCCAATGACAATGTTTAAAAGCAGGCAGAATGCCTCAGTCAGGAACACACATCTTCAAAATAATCACAAATGGGAAAAATTCAACTTGGCAAATCATTAATATTCTTCTGTGGATCTTTTACAATCAAGGTCAATTTATCATTTAAATGGTTATAACACAGTATATTATGGAATATAAACATCACTAATGCATTATGCTACAATATCTGATACTAGGTACTCATCTATTATTAGATATATCGTAGCATAATGTATGTGATATTTAATGTAAATGTTTAGCTCATTTATTTCTAGAATCTGATGTAGTCCAATGTACTCTGTCAACAGTTAACAAGCGAGTTATTCTTTCATGTTACCTGGGGAAGGAATGGTAGAAATCACCTGCTCTATGACAAGCTGGTGGTGAGCAGGGCTTCTGCTCACCTGGTGATAGTTATGCCAACAGCCACACCCACTGCTGAGACCTCCATTTCATTTCTCTAATACAGCTTATGACCTTGGCCTCCAGCTCCTATTAATAATGGCAATATTCCCCTCTCCATATTTCATCTTCCAAGTTCCAGTGCCTTATGCCTCCAGACCTCTGCTCAGCAAAAGCCATGGCCCGTGCTGTCTCTGGCCCCCAACTCAAACTTGTCTCACTGCATCCAGCTTCTGGTTGCTGCTTTAATATCTCCATCAGTTTCATTATCATACCACAAATCATTAGGCAGAAAGAACTTCTTCCTGTGGAAATATGCAAAGTTTGTTGGATGTTGAAGATCAGAAGTAGCTGCTGTCTGGATCTGTGCAAACCAGGAATGGTGGGTGGGAAACTTCCTTCAGTGCCTGATAATGGGGCAAATCCTAGCCAATTGTTATTCAGCACACGACAGATCAGGACAGCCCCAATCAAATGAGGATTGTTGGCCATCCTCGTTAGGGATAGAATTGCACTTGATGATGGCTAAGGTGTCGAGAGTCATTTCTTCAAGGAAAGAGCAATAATCATTTTAAATGATTGCTTGAGCAATGTAAGAAAACTGAGAACAAATGTTCCACCCTGACTTGGAAGACAAAATGGGGAAACATATCTTCTTAAATGCAAAGCTAATTCAATAGGAGAGATAGAAAATTTCGTTAAGAATGAAAATTTGAAGACTCCAGAAAGTAGCAATTCAAAATGTATTTCACAGGGGTGAAATTATTTTTGTCAGCGAGTATACTTTGGCACTAAAAGTAACTGCATCCACAGCTGTGAAAACATGTATTATTGAAAGAGTAAACATTCTTTTCTGGGATGATGATGGCAATTTTTGTGATTTACTCTACATGCACCCAATACACAAGCACGATGAGATCTTTCAAAAACAAAACAAGATGTCAGTTATCCCAGACCAAAAAAAAATTCGGCAGAATGCCATGGGGTGCTTCTTTTAAATCTATGCACAAAGAAACAACTATGCCAAAGACTGGAACTCAAAATGTTGTATTATGTACTTTTTGGAAGAAGTTACAAGTGGCATGTAATAGCAACCGATATTGGGAAAATCTTTTCAGAAAGTTGCTCAGGATTGAGTATAACTTGATTCCACTCAAGTTTTGTGTGTACAGAAGGGGTCAGGATTTAAGACATGCCCAGTTGGGTCAGGATGTGCTCAACTGATGGGTGGATAGTTTGAGAGGTGATGTACTCCTCTCACCATTTACATCTGGCTTCTGTCCACTCCAAACAAAGTCAAGGGCTGGGGATTTCAGCAAGTCAGTTGGGATTTTACAATTTTTGACAAGGAAGCTTTGAAAATATACTTGAATCTATTCCTCTATCCACCTGTGTATGCTTTGGGAGTCTGGTGTCTGACATGCAAGCTACTTTGCCAGTCCACAAAGCCTATCAAGTGTAATAATTGCACATGGAACAGTAACTAATATAGGGAAGTATAAAAGTAGATAATGGCTGAATTTGTGAATTATTACAATCAATACATCTTTAGATAAATTTATAATTTTATGAATGGCAATCCACAAACCACGTAATCTTCTATTACATACTAGGCATTTTGGTACAATGATGCCAGTATGCTGTGGTTATAAAACAGACATGGGAGGCATAATCATAAATAAATACTCTTCATTTCCCTCATTTTCTATCACCACAGTAAAAGAACAAAGCTTCAAAAATGTTCACTGAATGAAAGGCACAACTATCAGAAACAAAATAAATATACATGTTAATGAAAAAGAACCAGGGCAAAAAAATCAAGGCAATGGCACTGAGATTTTCAGATATGCTGCAATAGTGTTGATTAGAAACTACTTCACAATGTAAATTAGTACAAAGTCAATCTCCTGTTAAAATGGCAGTGGAGTTGGAAGTTGTGTCTTCTAAGAGCTAAATTCTCACATCTACAACCCTCAAAATCCCATCTCCTTTGTATAATCTATCACAGAACAAAAAAATGTTCAGGACTTTTCCATTATATTTTAAATATGGTAAATTTCAGGAATTAAAAATAGGTACCAATGTCATAGGCAGAAACAGGGATGAAGTCCTGCAAAAGGATTTTAGGGAGCTACGTAGAAAGTTAAAAAGCAGGATTTCCAGGGTTGTAATCTCAGAATTGTGAGGCGAGAAATAGATACATAGTGCAGTTCAATATGTAAACTAAGGAGCTGGTGCAGGAGTGAGGGATTCAGATTTATGGATCATTGGGCTCTCTTCCAGGGCAGGTAGGAACAAGACTGTCTGCATCTGAACTGGAGGGGAACTAATACCTTCGCTGGAAGGTTTGCTAGTGCTACACAGGAAAATTTAAACTAGAGTGGCAGGGGGAAGCGAAGCACAGCAGCAAGTTGTAGAGCTGAGGGCAATAAAGATGGTATGACAAGTAAGGCTGAAAGGAAGGGGCAGGATAATAAACATGGTGGGTGGGACTGATGGGCTGAAATGTGTTTATTTCAACGCTAGGAGTATTATGGGTAAGGAGGATGAATTTAGAGCCTGGATTAGTACATGGAATTAGAATGTTGTTGCCATTACAGAGACCTGGTTGTGTGAGGGACAGGACTGGCAGCTCAACGTTCCTGGATTCCTTTGTTTTAGACATAATGGGGGGGTCGCACTTCTTATAAGGGAGAATGTCACATTCTACTCAGAAGACACACTGCAGGGCTCATCCACAGAGGAGCTCAGAAATAAAAAAGGTGCAATTATGCTAATGATTATACTAAAGGCCTTCCAATAGCTACCAAGAGGTGGAGGAACAGATATGTAGACAGATTATGGAATGGTGTAGAAACAACAGTGTTAGTGTGGGGGGGGGGTAACTACTTAAACTGACCCAGTAATGATTCAAACTTCATTAATACAAGAGGCTTAGATGGGGTGGGAGTTCTTCAGTGCTTTCAAGAGAGGTTCTTAGAAACAGTATGTGGAGAGTCCAACTAGAGGAGAAAACATACTGGGCCTGGTTTTGGGAAATGAGCCAGGCCAGGTGAGACACCTGATAGTGGGTGAATATTTTGGGAGTAATGAACACAACTCATTATGTTTTATGATAGTTATGAGTAATAATAAAATCGGATCTTGCAGAAAGGTACTAAACTGGGAGGGAGCAAATTATGATAGGATAAGACAGGAGCTAAGGGGGTTGATTGGGAGCAGCTGCTGTTGGACAAGTCCACATCTGACATATGGGAGTTGTTTAAAGACCAGCTGATCAGAGTTCAGGATTGGCATGTTCCAGTAAGGAGCAAGGACAAAGATGATAAGGTAAGGGAAATCTTGGATGACCCAAGAGGTCCTAAATTTAGTCAGGAAAAAAAAAGCAAGCACATGTACAGGTTAGGAAGCTAAAATCAGACTGGGCTCTTGTAGAATACAAAGCAGGAAAGTGCTCAAGCAGGCAATTAGGAAGGCCAAAAGGGGCCAAGAAATGTCAGGATCAAGGAGAATTCCAAGTCATTTTATACTTATATTAGGAAAAAGAAAACTAAGGAGAGGGTAGGTCCACTCAAGGATAAAGGAGGGAATTTGTGCTTGGAGTCAAAGCAAGTGGCTGAGGTACTAAATGAATACTGCATCAGTATTTACTAAGGAGAAGGATTTAGAGGATAGTGAAAGCAGAGTGGAGTATCCTCATGTCCTGGGACATTTTGAGATCAAGGGGGAGGTAGTACTGGGTCTTCTGAAAAGCATTAAGGTGAATAAGTCCCTAGGGCCTGATGGCATATATTCCAGAATATTGAAAGCAGCAAGTAAGAAGATTGCTGGGGCTTTGAAAAAGATCTTTGTGTCCTCACTAGAAATAGGCGAGGTCCTAGAGGGCTGCAAAGTAGCAAATGTTGTGCCTTTGTTCAAGAAAGGAAATAAGGATAATCCAGGTAACTATAGGTCAGTGAGCCTCACAGCACTGGTATGGAAGCTATTGGAGAGGATACTGATGGAGAGGACTTGCGTGCATTTGTAAAGGCCATTGCTTAGGGACTGTCAGCATAGCTTTGTGTGGGGCAGGTCACACCTTAAAAACTTGATTGAGTTTTTTGTGGAGGTGACAAAGGTCCTTGACGAGGGTAAGGCAGTGGATGTCATCTACATGGACTTTAGTAAGGCATTCAGAAGATAGAGATGCATGGGATCCAGGGTGAATTGCAAGTTTGGATTCAGAACTGGCTTGCCCATGGAAGACAAAGTATTCTGATCAGAGGTCCACGACTAGTGGTGTTCCGCACCACTGGGACCACAGGTGCTGGGATCTCTGTGTTTATGATATACATCAATGATCTGGATGAAAATGTAGATGGGTGGATTAGCAAGTTTGCAGATGTCACCAAGAATGGAGGAGTTGTGGGCAGTGTAAGGAACAATTAAAGAATATAGCAGATATAGATCAGTTACAGATATGGGCAGAGAAGTAGCAGATGGAATTTAATCTGGGCAAGTGTGACGTACTGCACTTTGGGAGGTCAAATGAAAGGAGAAAGTATACAGTTAATGGTAGACCCCCTAACAGCATTGAGGTACAGAGGGATCTTGGGGTCCAGGTCCATAGTTCACTGAAGGTGGCAATGCAAGTGGATTAGGTGTAAAGTGTATGGCATATTTGCCTTCATTGGTAGGGGTGTTGAGTATAAAAGTAAAGAAGTCATGCTGCAGCTGTATAAAAACTTTATATCGTGTGCAGTTCTGGTCACTCCATTATAGGAAGGATGTGGACACAGTGGAGGGGGTGCAAAAGAGGTTGACCAGGATGCTGCCTGGATTAGAGGGTATGAGCTATAAATTGGACAAACGTAGGTTATTCTCCCTAGAGCGTCAGAGGCTGAGGGGAGACCTGATAGACATTTTTTAAATTATGAGAGGCACAGATAG
>JAUZTB010000011.1:24111019-24121183 GCA_034780895.1 Rhynchobatus australiae
CTTATTCTTGTTCCGTATTATTTATTATCAATAGTAATTGATATATATATTTTATAAATATTGTCCACTGCCTATCCACCAACCACCTACCAAGTACAATTCCCCAGTCTTTGGCATCCTTTGTTCAGAGTCAGGATCCTACTTTCCAATTCTACAAATTCATTTTCTGTCTTAATGAAGAACTATCATGTTATGGTTGCTCTTCCATCAAGGACCACACACAGATTGTTAATTATTTGTTTGTCTTTGCACAGTACCCACTCTAGGATAGTCCATACTTCAATTGGTTCTTCCATATATATTGGCCTAAAAAAAATTCATCACTCCCACACTCCAGGAGCTTCTCTGGCACAATAGTACACCTTAGTTGATTTGATCAATCTAAGTATAGATTAAAGTCACCAATGGTTAATTGTACCCTTCCTGTGTGCATCTCTAATTTCCTATTTAATTCCCTCTTACATTATCAATTTTATATGGGGGACTAGAGATAATTCTCTCCCCAATGTTTTCTCCCCTTGGTGTTTCTTAGTTCCACCCAAATAGATTCCACCTGATTTTCTAGGCTAATGTTCATCTTCAATCTTCACCCTTACATTGGATTTTTCTTTTACTTACACCACCATCCCACCTTTTTTTTGCTCCTAGAATATTCTGTTCCTATCCTTGGTCACCCTGTAGCAAGAAGCTGACAATGCTGCTAAACTAGAGCCTGACAGTTGGCAAGGAGAAACTAACTACTGAATCCTAAAATAATGGACATCTTCCTCAAACTGATATTCCTTCAGAACTGCAGTTTTCAAAAGTACCAGAGTGCTGATAGCACACTAATATATGCAATTCTTATTTTTCCATTAAATATTTTCTACACAAATTATCTCTCAAAGTTACATTACCAATCAAGGCCTGGTCATTAATTATATTTTTACATCTTATTATCAAAATTAAAAGAAAATAGTATATTGCAAGGCTGATTAGCAAGAGTGGCTTGGTAACCTCTTTAAACACCACAACTTCAGATTCTTCTCTTATATGCTCACAGAACTAAAACATCATCCTGTAGATACCGATAACTTTCACAAATCTCTCTCCCAGAACCTCACCCATGATCTTCTAGGTATTATTAGTCACGACATTGGAAAGCATTTCATTGTAAACTACAATCCTATGCATCCTATCCTTTGTTGAAAGGCAGCAAACAGTGAATGGGATCCTCCCCCCAAGCCCATAAATAAGACATAGGCAACGCTGACAAGGAAACAGAACTTGGTGCCCATCCCCAAATTGTGCTGGTGAATATGGTACTGGTCCATCATGATTAATCACACAACAAAAAAGGTACCAATTCCATAATGATTTGGAAATTCAACAAATGGTCTTTCTGAATCATTCTGTTGCATTCAGTAAATTACTGGTAATCTACTATTTGGTTATTTGAAAATCCCAATGGTTTGTTTTCTGGCACATCAGGCGAGGTTTGTCTGCTCCCTGAAAATCACTGGGGCTCCAGTTTCGTTGCTTCCCTGAAACTCTCCGGTGGGCCAGTTGCCAAACTCTCCAGCTGCTCCAGTTTCCATGGTCCCTTTAAACCTACTGAGTCACTGGAAACATTGTAATAGAACTGTGTTGTAATATTAAATAGTATTAATAGGAATAAAATCCAACAGTCCTAACTAGTCCAGTAGCCCCAAAGTCTTGAGCATGCCAAATTATCAGAGTTTTACAGTAAAACCAAATTCCATAAACACTATAAATTTACAACTTGACCAACTGAGACCATTTGCTTTGTTCAGAAAGTATGGTTTCACTTCACAGAGTGAGTTATTTTCAAGGCAAGGGAGTGGTAAACAAAATTAAAAAGAAATAGATTATAAGTCAGTATTTTTGAGACTTGTCTACTGACTTCCTGTACAAGTTGGATTTGATCACTGAACACCTGTGACTCTTCACTCCCTCCTGACAAAAGATTCCACCAATATAAATGCAGAATATGATGTTCATGTGTAGCCATACCTCAGTAGGGAGGAGTTTCAATTGTGCATCACTAACTACCAACCATTAAGGAATGATCTAGAGTACAAAAATCTAGTCTAATGTTCCAATGGTATACTGAGGGAGAGTGCACCCGGGGTGTAGTTAAATGGAGGCTGTTGGCTTTCTTAGGTGGATACAGAAGATACCAGTCCATCACGTTGAACAAGTTTTATTCCTGTGTCCCATAAAATTTCTAAACCATCCTCAAAACAGCTAAATCAGATTATCTTATCTATTTCATATTGCCGTTTGTGGGAGTTTGCTGTGTGCTAATAGGTGGGTACATTTCTAACATTCCAAAATTATTAATTCTTTTATTTGCAGTGAAATACTGTGTGTCATCCTACCATTTTGAAAAGGTGCCATGTATATGAAAGTCTGATTTCCTACTTCTCAAGAGTTTAATAACAACTTCAATTTGACCATTTTTTCCAAAGAACAGTGGAACACACGTCAAAATTACAATTATTCTTAAGCAATGCAATTTTCAGATTGGATTTTAAATAATCCATTTAGGTAATAATAAAGTAGAAACTGCCAACTACCTTTGAGAGCTTGGGCAATGCAAGTAAGATTAACTGTGAAATAAATCTGCCTAACACAATCAAGGATTTCTAGTCTCATTTCTTTAAGTTATTAACCACAACAATAATGGTCGCTATTTCACGAGCAATATGGGAAAACCTGTAGCATTTTTGATCATTCTGTTACTGAATGAATGCCCAGTAAACACAGCTCCAGAAACAAAAACTTGATTATAAACACAAAATAATACTAATAATTAAAGATAAAAGGTGTAATGAAGGGTTTTAAAAGAAAGAAGAGGCAGGAGGGACACAGCATTTTAGGAAGGGAATATTAGTATGTGAAATTTAAACAGTTGAAGGTATTGTGGGGTCAAATCAGAGGGAACGAAAAGTGCAAGGAAAGAAAGAATCCTGTAGGACTTGAAACTTCAGATAGGAGGTATAAGGCTATGAAAATATTTGAACCCAAGATTAGGTTTTTGAAATTGAAGGCCTAAAAGGTGTTGCAAGGCAGTCCATGTTAATAAGGACAGGGACATGAATTAGTGCGGGATATACAATTTGGATAGCATGCAAGCTGCGGCTTACCTCAACTGCAGCATTGAAAATCTGAAATAGAGATGAAGGCGACAATACCAAATGCCAAAAGGACAGGAGATGAACACAGTTACAACGGCAAAATTGGAATTGGTTTATTATTATCATCACATATACCAAGGTACAGTGAAAAACTTGTTTTACATATCATTCATACAGATCAATCAATTACACAGTGCACTGAGGGATTACAAGGTAAAACAATACAGAATGCAGAGTACAGTGTCAGTGTCACAGCTACAGAGAAAGTGCAGTGCAGGGAGACAATAAGGTGGAAGGTCATAACGTGATAGATTGTGAGGTCAAGAGTCCATCTTATTGTACTAGGGAACAATTCTATAGTCTTATAACGGTGTCCTTGAGCCTGGTGGTACATGATTTCAGGCTTTTGTATTTTCTGCCTGATGGGAGAGGGGAGAAGAGAGAATGTCCCGGGTGTGTGAGATCTTTGATTATGCTGGCTGCTTTACTGAGGCAGTGAGAAATATAGACAGAGTCAATGGAGGGGATGCTGGATTTGTGATGTGTAGAGCCATGTCCACAACTCTCTGCGGCTTCTTGCAGTCCCTGGCAGAGCATTTGCCATACCAAGCAGTGATGCATCCAGATAGGATGCTTTCTGTAGTGCATTGATAAAAATTGGTGAGTGTCAAGGGGGAATGTGCCAAATTTCTTTAGCCTCCCAAGGGACTAGAGGTGCTAATGAGCTTTCTTGGCCAGGGCGTCTACGTGGTTGGACCAGGACAGCCTATTGGTAATGTTCACTCCTAGGAACTTGAAGCTTCTCATTGATAACCATTGATGTTGACAGGTACATGTCTGAAGTCAATGATCAGCTCTTTTGTTTCGCTGATATTGAGGGAAAGGTTACTGTCATGACACCATGTCACTGGGATCTGCATCTCCTTCCTATAATCTGATTTATTGTTATTTGAGATATGGCTCACTATGGTGGTATCATCTGCAAACTTGTAGATGGAGTTAGAGCAGAATTTGGCCATGCAGTCATAAATGTACAGTAGAGTAGGGGGCTGAGGATGCAGCTTTGCGGGGCACCATGTTGAGGATAATTGTGGTGGAGATGTTGCTGCCTGTCCTTACTGATTGCGGTTTGGTGGTCAGGAAGTCAAGGATCCAGTTGCAGAGGGAGGTGTTGAGTCCCAGATCTTGGAGTTTGGTGATGTGTTTGTTTGGAATTATAGTATTGAATGCAGAGCTGTAGTTAATAACCAATAGTCTAATGTAAAACATGACGATGCTGAAGGAACTCAGCAGGCCAGGCATAAATCTGTGGAGAAAAGATGGCAGTCAACGTTTCGGGTCAGGACTCTTTTTCTGGAGTTCCTCCAGCACCATCGTGTTTTTCATTTAGATTCCAGCATCTGCAGTCCTTTGTTTCTCTACTAGTCTAATTGCAGGTGTCTTTACTGTCTAGACGCTCCAGAGATGAGTGTAGAGTCAGGGAGATGGCATCTGCCATACAGCTGTTTTGGCAGTAGATGAATTACAGTGGGTCGAGGTCTTCTGTGAGGTTGGAGTTAATATGTGCTGTGACCAGCCTCTCAAAGCTCTTCATGATGGTGGATGTCGGAGCCACCGGCGGTAGTCATTAAGGCACGTTACCATGTTTTCCTTAGGCACTGGGATGATAGTGGTCTTCTTTAAGAAGTTGGGAACCAGGACATAGAGTCAGAGTTTCAGCTCTAGGTTGAATGGGTCACTGAAATTGCAAGCAATCCAATTTAGAGAGACCAAAATGCTTGGGAAGAGGAATGAAATTGGTTTCAGACATTATGAATTTGTGGAAGTAGGATGATTGAAGACACAAGCTCACCACCTTGAAAAATATCCAAGGCCTTGCAAAAGATCAAATCACTACATCACAACAGCAGATTCACATTTTAAGCAGAAGCAACAACCCATGTCACACACTGTGAAATAGTATTTTAGCTACATGCAACCACACTTATTCCATCTCCAATATGAATGAGAGGGGTGGGTGAGAAGGGAACCAAGGAATGCAATGCATAAATACAAATATGGCAACACAAAGTTCTGAAAAGAAAACACATCTTACTAGGTCTTGAAAGTGCCAAAGCACTCTGCTTACAATTAAACACAATGGTTTATCAAAGCAAATTCAGCAATTCAGTTTGGTACAGTAGAATATTATAAACAAGTCAATGAGTGACCCTGGGTAATAAAGGGTGAAGGTGGAATGTTGGCCAGGACAGCATAAAAACTCTAGAAGTGTGCTTTCAGGCTTTACATAAAGGGAACTTCAGTTTAAACATCTCACACAGTAGGCAAATAAAAAAAATAGATACCCAGTTTACTTAAAGTCTTGAAGAGCAGTTTGAATCTAGAACATTGACTCAAAGCTAAGGCGGCTATGAACTCACCAAACAAATAAAAACCCCTCTGCTGGTTGATTTACATCTAGCATGTATACCCTGTAATTTTTTTCAAACATCAACTCAAAATGCTTTTATCATGTCATGTTATTTTTGCTTTATATAATAAAATTCTGATAATCTGGCATACTCGGGATTTCTGTGATGCTGAACTGGAGATTCGAGAGGAAAGTTTTTTTGTATATACATGGAGCGTAGTTGATATCTGGATCTCACTGCCAAAGGACGTGGTGGAATAAGATACAATCACTACTTTCAAGAGACATTTATACAGGTACTTAAATAGGCAAGGCACAGTAGATATGTACTTAATGCGATTATGTGCAAATGGGATTAGTGTAGAAGGGCAAAAAAGTCAGCATGGAAGTGGTGGGCTGAAGTGCCCATTTCAGTCCTGTACAACTCTATGACTGGCAGACCTTCAGGACTGTTGAATGGTTCTCCTACTAATGGTTAGCACAAATATAATGGGTTGAAGTGTCTGGTCCAAGGTTGTACTGTTATATATTCTATGTTAATACCCCAACATGATTCTATTATACAACTCACTTTTCAGTGTACTAGTTGAGTATAAATAGATCGCAGGAAACAAAGCTTGGTCAGTTTCAAGGGTGCATGCAAAAATGGACTTAGGAGTTTAAAAGGAGTGCTAAGCAGCATGGGAACTGGGCTCTGGTTAGTCAGATGCTAAACCATCAGACACAGGACTGTTGAAGCTTTACTGTACTAATAAGTAATAAATCAATTTACCTGCTTGTCATCCTACTTTTGATACAGTTGAACTTTTAACATGTAGAGAGGGTCAAGGTCATGACACTACCCTGTCATTACATACCCATTTCAAGTTTTCATATTTCCAGATAAATTTTGATGTGGTATTGAGGAACAAAAATTGTCAATTCACTTACCAAATTCAAATACTGTAAAGCAGTTTCAATAGGCATAAATAGCCAACTGAATGTCATACTGAAGTTTTATTGATAGAAAGTACCCACTTCTAAGAGCAGCAGTTAGTCCAAGCATCTTTTACTGGCCAGCTGATATTTAACACATATTCTGTAATCTTGAGTTTTATCAAGTGAATTAATTGCATTTGAATTTCCAACTGAATAAAATTGTAAAATCATATCAATAAATGCTCAAGGATGTTTATTGTGAAAAACAGGAGCAACACAACATGACTTTGGCAGAAGTCCAATCCTTATCCCAAATAGAATCCAACACCCTATTTACCTACCAAATAACTGTTCATTTTATATATTGTTTGGAAAAATACAAAAAAATATCACAATTACTTTTGTTAAAATAGCTATTTCACAAGTGCCATTTCTTCTACAAACCTTAAACAGTGTTCCAGAATTAAAATTATACATCCACCATGTTCATCACTAAATATCCAAGACCTCTGGTGGCTTCATCCAAGTTATACACAAATAGTAAAAAAGTTGAGGCCCCTTGCCAATCAGAAAAAGACCCATCATGTCTACTGTTTCCTATTAGCCTGCCAATCTTCTATTCATGATATTTTTCCTCCTACATCATTAGCTCTTACTTTTTTTGTAATGATCTTCTATTGGCACTTCATCAAATGTCTTCTGGAAATCTGTATACATCCACCAGTTTACTTTCATCATCAGCACATGCTTCTTAAGAACTTCAATTTAAAAACTTTTTTTAAAAACGGTCAAACATGTTACTATCATAAAACCACATTGACTATAACCAATTACCTTCAGTTTTTCGAAGTGCCCTTCTAGAATACATTTATAATAGTTTCCAAAATGTTCTGTCTCCCCCCTCCCCCACAAACAGTTTTAATACCAGAGCAAAAGACCAGACTTTAATGGAAACTGAGGTGTACCAAATACAACTATAATATCCATAATTTTTAGATGCATCACTTCAATCACACATATACAGTTTCCTGCATTTTGTAGATAAGAGTCTTGCACTGAAAACATGTCCCAAACATCTTCAAAAATTAAATCATTATCTAACATATTGGTCATATTCATTCTTTAATATCTCACCATTTAAAATGCAATCTTTTTATAATTTTAGTCAATATCCTCAAAAGGCAAGAGTCATCATCACACCCTCTCCTACCTGGCATCACCTGCCTATCATCTCACACTCCTCTTCAGCCCACCAATCACCTCAGGCTCTCGTCTCACCACTCCCCCTCTTTATATTGGCCACCTTGCCTTTCTACTCTTAGCCCTGATGTAGGGTTTTGACTCAAAACATTGACAATTGCTTTCCTCCCACAAATGGTGCTTGACCCGCTGAGTTACTCCAGCAAATTGTTTGTTGCTCACCAATCACATTGGCAGTTTTTAACAAAACCATTAACTCAAATGTCATCAAGGAAGATACATAGTTAAAAGAAACAAAAACAAAAGCTGCCTTTATATTGAAGAACCTGATGCCACCATGCATGAACACTGACATGACTTACTTTTTGATTCAAAATCAAGACTGACCATAAACTTTTAAAGATACTTTTTTTTTTAATTCCCTTTCTGGAACACATTGTATTTTGAACTATTCTTGTGGGAAAACCTCAATGCACACTTGGTCAGTTAGGTTGCTGAACAATTATAGCTTGCACTATTAAAAACTCACAGACCCCATGTAACAAAGTGAAAGATTTAAGGTATTTCATAAGAGGATTAGTTTGAAATTGCTAAAATTAAACAGCAGTTCCAGCAGTTTCTGCCCACTGCAATGCATAATGATGTTGCACATAGTAAAGCATTCATAATCACTGACTGCATCCTCAGATTTCCAAGTTACAGTGTGCATGCATAAAAGTCACAAAGCTTCTGTCATTTTTATGGGGTAAGAGAAACAAAAGCCAATACCATCATCTCTGACACATAATCCAACCTGCAACTAACACTGACCCAAGCACAATTGATAGGGACTGAAGCAAAAAAAAGTTCAAGTATTCCAATTCCTGCACAAATATCCCCGACCTCGATCAGAATAAACATTTAGCTAGACCAAAAACAAGAGAATGTTTTGTACAATCATAGCAGAGTATCAAGTTATGATCTGAAATGTTACAAGATAAAAATTGATATTAAGCAGGAAAGCTCATAAATCAGTGTAAATCCAAGTCAAAGGACCACTACAATACTGTTACAAGCCACGTTACAGATGAGCTACATATTTCCACGATTCCAACAAAACACCAGACCTTTATTGACTTGAGTCCTCTGAAACTAAGAAGAAATCCTTCAAAGAAAGTTATTTCAACTTCAATCACATTTATTTGACTGAACTTTTCAGAAACAAGTGGGAATAATCATGACTGTATTCCATAACTGACAGGTATCTACAGTGTGAGTGGCATTCATGTGGTTGAATAGCAATAAAGATGATAAATGCAAAGATATTTCCCATATGTACTTATTTTCTTCATTTAGCCCAGTATTCTATTTTGTAACATAAATTACAACTTCCCATGAACAAAATTAATTTGCTGATCAGCTTTATCCAAAACAACATTTTGCTTGTTCCATTAGATTACAAGATTTTATTCTAAATTCACTTCACTTCCACAAGTGGTTAACTTAAAAGCACTTCTCTCACTTGCTTATCTACAACTTTAGGTAAATTGCAAACTCCACACATAGCACAGTTTCATTATATATAATAGCACAAATTGGGCAAAAAATTTTCACAAGATGTGTATAAACAAGAATTTCAAAATTCAGGGTGATCATATCAATCATAATTAATTGATTCTCTTCCTGTTAATACTGAGTTTAGATAAAATACATTTTAATAACCTCATATTTCTCAGCAACACTGTATTTAATTAATACACTATTACAATATTAGTCCAGAAGTAAACATGTTTATTGAGTCCTTACAGCATCAATGAAATGGGGGACAATCCGAAACTCAGTAAAAGGTCAGCTAGCAAGAGGTTTTATGCACAACTATTAATAGACACCTACAAATAGGAATATCCAGTTCAAAATCAACGCCATTTCTTTGAGCTGCTGATATTCTCATTGATAACTTTTTTATTTAAACAAATACACCTTCCATTATACCTTATTATCAATAGTTTAATTATCTCTATAGTGGCATCTTCCCAAACATGTACAGGATATGTACACCAAAGACATGGATGGGAATATTAAAAAATCAGGACAACACTCAACTAGGATCCACCATAGGTCAACAAATACATAGGTGACAGATAATGAACATAGTGCAAGTTAGGATGCCAAAGTTTTAGATGAGGTCATGTTAATGAATTTCATTTCACAAGGCAGTAACATATCAGTCCATCTAGTTCCAGACAACATTTCTTCATCAACTGACATCACTAAAATAGACCTGATAATCCTATTGCTGTTTGCAAATTGACTTTGAGGGTTCTACATTAAAAGTGACCACACTTCAAGTGTCAAACTTGGCTGGTTATCTCTAGTTAGCCTTTGACCATCCTGCTAGTTACAAACCATCATAACATTTCTGACTATATAAAGCCATCCAGCACTAGAATTGATGGATCTAAGAATGGTTAAAGCATGGAAGGAGAACATTTACTCCATAAAGTCCACACTAGCTCA
>JAUZTB010000011.1:24279067-24289138 GCA_034780895.1 Rhynchobatus australiae
TCTATACTTTTCACTGCCTCAGTAGAGCAGCCAGCCTAATCAAAGACCCCACTCAGCCCAGACATTCTCTCTTCTCCCCTCTCCCACTGGGCAGAAGATACAAAAGCCTGAAAGCTTGTACCACCAGGCTCAAGGACAGTTTCTACCCCACTGTTATGACTATTGAATGATTCCCTAGTACAATAAAATGGACTCTTGACCTCACAATCTACCTCATTATGACCTTGCACCCAATTGTCTACCTGCACTGCACTTTCTCTGTAGCTATTACACTTTATTCTGCATTCTGTTATTGTTTTACCTTGTACTACCTCAGTGCACTGTGTAATAAATTGATCTGTAGGAACAGTATGCAAGATAATCTTTTCACCGTACTTCAGTACATGTGACAATAATAATCCAATTCCAATCTCAAAATAGGTGTTAGGCCATGTAGGACTCAAATGAGGAGAAATTATTTCATTCAGACTGGTGGATGTTTGGAATTGTCTACCCTACATGGCTATGGATCTCCAGTCATTGATTGTGTTAAAAACAGACTAATGGATTTCTGTGTATTAAAGGGACACAGGACATGGGGTAAAGGGCTATCAACTGTTAACGCTTCATTACAGAGCAGGCTTAAAGGGCTAAATGATTTCTTCCTGCTTCTATCTCTAATATTATTTTCCGTTATATTTGTCTAGTGTTCTTCGCGGTAAATCTTTCAAAAATTCAGTGACAGTGGAAGCTTAGGAACAGTTTTGCACATTGCAAGGTTGCATGCAGCATTTTATTTACAATTGCTGGTTAATAAACAACAGGGAAATTGACCTACAAGGAACATTTAGGATATTTTACAAGCGCCAGAAATAACTGACGGGTATCGGTTTAGAAATCACAAGACTGCAACACTTCGCTGAATAGAGTCAAAGGATTTGAGATTTAAGTATCCGGAGTGGGCCTTGAATCGCAGGCGATGGTTGATGCTGTAACTGGACAGCAGCAATTAGTCACCCTCATCCTTACTGGCCAATTACGTAATTCGTTCATTCGTTTTCCAATTAACATCATTTTGATCTTGTTCGAGGTTAATTGAGGGCGATAAAATAGGACCTACATAAAAGGATTCCCTGGGCTTTGTAATGTGACTGCGTTTGATGATGGAGGGGTTTGTGTATTCACCCCTCAATACGGTCACTTATAGTAATGGAAAACCGAGGCAGCAAAACTGGAGGCAAAAGCATTACCCCCAGGGAAATGTTGAAGCTGTTGAGTACTTGGACAACTACAAGAGAGCGCAGCTAAAAGCTATTCTCTCTCAGGTCAATCCCAACTTAACCCCACGTCTCAGGAAGGCGAATACCAAGGAGATTGGAATTCAGGTTAACCCAAAGGTAGATGCTTCTGTCCAATGTTCGCTGGGGCCTAGGACCCTACCTCGACAGAAGCGATCTCCTGTATCCGAAGGAGCCGCCCCGAGAGCTCGGTCGCCGTCGCCGGCTAGTGCCATCGATGCTAACAGTGACCCTGAGGCTGTTGGCGCCATATCTGGGCCCCCCGCCGTCGTGCGTTTCTCTCGCCCCGTCGCTGTCTCCATCTATTCGCCTGTATTTGATCGGCGTCTGGGAGAAAAGAACCGCGAACGAGGAAAGCCAGAAGTCAAAATCCCACCGGAGGGCTTGGAGGAAGATGCTGCTCCATCCCAGGAAAAAGAGGCTGCTCTTCCTCTAAAAGAAAATGTGGACACACCAAATGTAGGAAACCTAGAGAAAGGTCAGAATGACCAAGAAGTTGAGGGAAACGAAGGCAAGCGGAGGTTTCGGTTCCAGGTAAAGATGATCTCATCACAAGACTAATACAAAGGAACAATTTGAGTACATTTTTACGGGAGTCAATTGTGCATAAGCTATCTATTTCGGATGTGAATTCTACTTTAAGTGCAAGATAACTTTTCGGTGAGGTTGTTCATTTAAAGAAAAATGAAAGCAGGCCCAAGTTGCTGAAACTTCCCAATTAATGTGAATTAACGATTTTGAACGTACTGTATTTAAATACCTTCAGTCTTCTTGTAGGTTTTGGTCCTCGACTTTGTTTAGGAATAGTTGAGGGTCGTGAAGTTCTGTTCTTGCCTAATTGGGTATTGATTGTGATATTCTTTAGCCTACTGTATCTGAATATACCGTGCTCAATTGTTTCATAATGTAGTCAAAACTACTACTGTTCCAAAATAACCACTTGTTCCTTCATCTTGATTAGATGTATTATTTAACTTGGTGATCATTTGAGTTCTACTAGTCTCCAATCTCTTTCAGTTTCTGGAGCAGAAGTATGGCTATTATCACTGCAAGGACTGCAACATCAGATGGGAAAGTGCTTATGTTTGGTGTATTTCGGGAACTAATAAGGTAAACTTTCAACTATTATACTAGTACTATGGGGTGGTGGAAATGAGTAGATATTTATAAGTGGTTTCTGATTGCTCCAGCAACAAACTAACACACAGATGAAGGGTAATTTATAAACTTCAATAGCTCAATTTTTTAAAGTAAACAAAATTCTTTCCTTTAAAAGATAACAGAACCACACTTGCTAAGTTCCATAATCCTTCCAATGCTTGATGGCCTTCACTAATTTCATGGTTATACAGCACAGGAACACAGGCACTTCAGCCCTACTTGGTCATTTTGACCAAGATGCTTATCCAATTGGGGCACTTGGATGGAGTTAGTTCTGTAAATCTGTGTGTGTCTCTAAATGAAGTGTCCTTTCATGAATTAAGTCCCTTGCAATGCCATACCTTTTATGGACACACCTTGGCAGGTTTCACAAGTGGTTCATAAGGCCTCAGTACATGAACCATAACTTGATTTCCCCACCAAACAGATGTTGCTATTGCTGATGTTTCAGTTTAAATCTTTCATTAGAATTGGATTTTTTAAGCTTAAATTCTACAGGCATAGTATGAACACACAGGTCTACAATTTGACTATATACCAAGTGAGATTGAAAGGGGGGTTGCTAGCTGTAAAAAGAATGACAAACACTTCTTAAAGTTTGTGGAAGTGGAAACTGAAATGAAATTTGAAATTCAAGAGAAGAATCCATGCTAGTACAAAATTACAATGGGCTGATTTTTGGATGTCTTTAATACTTCAGTATGGCTTGTCAGAAGATTGCAGTGTTTCTCACTTGTATTGGACTTTGAACTGGTTTAAAACTAAGCCAAAGTGGGATGGAAAATCAAGTGACTGGTAATTGAAAACTGTTCCAGTGCAGACTAATGGAGGGCTTCTGCAAAGCACAGATCACTATTTCTCCTATACACCAAAGTTGTTGAGGATATACATTGTAGTTTTATACACTGCATTCAAAGAAATTGATGTTTTTGCACACTACATTGAATGTAATATCCATGACTTTCTAATTTCAGCATCAGCAATATTCTCATTTGGATTGTTTAATTCATGCTTGTTGCTCATGATGGGCCACTCTTGCACTGAGGAAAGCAAACCAACTGTTCTGCAGAATTCTGCCTGCATGCTGTCAGTCAGCAGTAACATTTGTTACAGCAGTGTCTTGGACAACTTGGTGATGCCAAATGACTATTTGTTACATGACAATAGGCCCTGTTAAGTCTGTGTTTGCCATTAGTGCCAATCTGCACTAATCCTATGTTCCCATCAGCTCACCACAGATTCTACCACTCATTGACAAACTATCTCAATTTTGTGGCAACAAGCCTACAACCTGCAAGTCTGTGGGATAGGTGAGGAAATGTAGTCACAGGGAGATTATACTAACTCTGTATAGGCAGCACCAAGGTCTGGATTGAACCAGGATTGTTACCACAAAGTTGTTGCTCTATAGCTGCACCACTGCTGTCATTGTATTGTGGCTGGTCTGAATCAGTGATGGATCTGGCTTGTTCATTCCCACAGGTATTTTGGTGGTTCTGTCCAAAATGTCTGATGGATGCTATTACAGTAGAAATCCTTGATGTTGAATTCTCATCATAAAATTGAATTTTTAAGGAAGAGAAATTCTAGTAATTGCCTAACCACTCCTAGGCTAACTTTCTAGTCTTGTAGGCTGTGACTTTTGACCAACAATTGCTGGCACATGGTCTTGGCCAATCCTGGCATTCCACAAGTGTGGGGGAGAGAAAGGATAAAGACAAATGGCTTTACTGTTCAAAGTATTTCTTAACCTTTCTAGGTTTACTTCAAGCAATTTTGCCGCAAGTGTGATAAGGGATACAATCCTTACAAGGTGGAAGCTATTCTGTGTCAGGTAGGCTAATGTTTAAATATGGATTACTAGGCATGAACCATCAATTCAGTTCCATAACTGAAGATGTGAACATTACCAGTACACTTAACTGAGAACAATCATTTTAATGGTTCTATAGGAAGACTTTCAAACCAAACATTTGTGCCTGAACTACTATGTACAACACGTGCACTTGAATTTAATGTTTCTTTCATAGATTGATATAAAATAACTGCCACCTGGAAATACTCACTAAGGGTTAGTGGATTTGTTAACATTCTGATTAGTTAAGTATTAAAACACTTCATTGTTCTTAAAGCTTCCTAAGGGAGGGGAAGCAGATGGTGCAGTTCTGAATCCATACTACATGAGTACACTTTTGAATTGTACCTAATTTTATCCTGAGTTTGAAAATGTTCTTTACTTTAACACCAGCTTTTTTTTTATTTAGACATGCTTCAAAAACTGCTGTACTTGTACTCAGAAAAAGCGACACATTGATCCAAAAAGACCACATCGCCAGGAATTGTGTGGCCGTTGTCGGGGCAAACGGTTATCCTGTGATAATACATATAGCTTCAAGTACATTGTTTGAAATTTGCCACTTTGTGCAGAGTCAACAAAATACTGATCTGGTGTGGTACTAGGTTACTTGGAATGGAAAATCCTTTTGTACTCCTAAACTGTAAATTTACAATGCTATATCAAATTATTAAAGCACTTATTCAAACTTCTGGTGTTAAGCATTGTCCTTGAGAGCAAAAATGCCTGCTTTTTAAAGTAAATCAATTGCTTGTTAGCAACTTAGCAATGTACCAGATCTGCATCCAGAATCTTGAAACCAGAAGGGCCATATGGGAATTAAGGCTGGGAGGAGAAGTTCACTGTGGTGCCACCTGGTTCACCAGCATTGAGCTGTTTTGAGGCCAATTGATGTAGAGGAAGAAGGGGTCCAAACTGGTGCTCCCTGGATTCCTAATTCTAAGGGACTACTACTTGTGAGTCCCCTTGATTTGGGGGCAAAAGCCTACTCATCAATATTGCTTGCTATTTATCTCCTTCCAAGCTGATTCTCATCTTGAAACTGATTTTCCATCTTGATTTTTTTTTTCTCTGCACAAATAATCCTAGCTTTGATCATCACCTTGCACTTGCATTCCTGTAATGGCAATCAGATTGTACTTCTAATTATTTCTTGTACAATGTAGTAACTTCTGGGATCTTAATTTCTGGTTATAGACCAGCCAATAGCCATGAGTGATGTGGCAATCAATCCTTTGGTCAAATTTTTCCTCAATGAGGGAAATTGACACTAATTCAGTCAGCTACAATTTTAGTGATTGGAGGTGATGTGGGAGAACATAATCAAAGCAAGAATAGGCTCCTTGTTCTGACCTTTTTGGTCTGTCACTTTCCTGCAGTTAACCAGTATTCCTTTATCTGAAATTGACTTTGTCTTGTCAACAAAGTCTCAGCAGCCCAAAGACCTGTCACCTCTAGGTAAAGAAATTGTCACTGTCCTGAATTGTTAACTTTTTCCTAAGTTGCCCCGACTTCCTAAGTTGGTTTCAGGCACCACAGCCAATAAAAACATCCCCAGCAAGTCCTTTAAGATTTTTATGCCTCATTTAAATTTCTGCTCTTGTTCTTAACTAGAATACAGGACTAGTCTAGAGCCCAATTAACTAACTTTCCACCATCTTGGGAATCTAGTGAAATCTTATTGCGTTTCTATTGTGAATTTCTCCTTCCTTTGGTGCTATCTAATCGCATGCTTGTCCTATACTAAACAAGTTTTTTTCAGAACAAGAATAATAACTTCTAATGATCTAGAAGGACACCTAGTTCAATCTGAACAATACAAACTGGAGACCAGGTCCTGTTGCACTGCATTTGTGCTGTAGCCCAGCCTGCAAGAGTTCTGAGGTGCCTGCCTTTAGCTTTACCTGTTCTGGTTCTTCTAGAATAGTGCTCTTGCCTTTTTCTTACTACCTGACCATGGCTTGAGTGGCCTCATCTTGCTAGGTTGGAGGTGCTCTGGATGCCTCATTAAGGCAGAATGCCACTCAAGTGCTGAGTGTTCTCAATTGGCCTCCCCACCATTTGGTCACCCCAGTATGTGGTGCCATTTCAGAAAAATGCCCATTCTCCCCAGGTTTTCCTACTTTCCCCACACCTTGGCTGCTCTGCCCAGGCCTTCAGTGCCTGCACTGCTCTAGTCAGCCTGTACTTGGTGCCTATTCTTCCCCAAGTTTCACTCTGGCTAGCTGTCCATTCTCCTCAGATCTCCTTGTGTCTTAGTGCCTACTCCTCCCAAACTGTTCCTACTCTACTCAGTCTCTGCTGCTCTGTTCCCATTTTCCAAGTCACACTGCTTCTCTGTCCATTTTCCATCACCCTCTGTCCCTTAATACCTACTCTTAACTGTTTTTCTCCAAAGCCTGGTGCCTACTCTCCCCAGCCCTCTGTATCACTCAGTATATTTCTAACCTAGGTCCCCTGAATGAATTTGAAATGCAATTGCTATTCCAGTTCAACTGTGCTGGTATATACATTGGGGAATAATACATGTTACAATTACAATTTATAATGCACAAAATTTAATGTGATGCAAGTCTGTTTGAGAGAAATACAATTTGATTTTTCTTGCACCATTCAGATCTATACTGCCACCTGCCAGAACAAGAAAGCTAAGTTTCAACAAAGATAAACAGTCAACTTCAGAGCTTGCCTTTTTTTCACTGGAGGTTTTGACAGACCAATTGAAGTGCAAGGAGTGCAATGGAAAGCATTAAATAAAAGCTCACTTTTCCACAAGGCATAATACATTGTTATATAACATACTGCAACTATATATACAGTGCATGAATTTACAAAACAAACCCAAAATACTTCACAGTATGTGGAATATTATTTACAAGAGAAGATATGACTGATTCTAAAGATGTTATTAAATGCACAACTGATTTTACATGCAAGAGTTGTGGAGCTTCTGAATGAGCTTTTCAGAAATGAAGCATCATCTCAGCACTAGAAGAAATGCCCCATCCACACCAATGATATGATAATTCTGAACCTGCTAAATGTAGAGCTATGTGGCTTAATTTAGAAAGTTAAAGCATTAACTACTGATTTTCAAAATGCTTCAATGCAATTGATGTGCATGCTAAGCAGCTTAGTGGGCAATGACTAACAAGGGAAAATTTTCAGCCTTATCTACAAAACTATTTAAAGCAGCCTCTTACCTATTATTTATAAATAAATCCATAAAAGCTTCCATCTGGTAGAAAAAGCAGCCAATACTCAAATATTTCTCATCTGGATTGTTCACGGTATTTCAAATACAGTACAAATCCTGTTGTATGGCTCAGTAAAATACCTTCTCAGACAACACATGATATTTTTCTAACAAAAATGTGCTTTGTAGCAGTGTGAACAAATTTTAGCCAGGAAAAGGTTAAAACACACAGGCTTTCAGCTTAACAAAACTGCTTCCTAGTGCATTGCATACAGCTTCATTTTGCCTGCTATTAAGTCATATGAGCAAGTAGGCACAAACCACACACAAAAAAACCTTTAATTTATAATCTGAAACAGTTCTGGGGCTGTAGTATCAGTTGCTCTCAATTTTAAGTAAAATTACATCTTTGTCAAAATAATTATTTTGGAAGAATACTTTCAATGTCTGATAACCTTTGGTATCCTCAGAGTGAGCCTTATCAACTTAATATAATTGCCCAATGTAGGAATAAATATGTGCTTTGAAGAAAGCTATTTTAATATTCAACTGGGTATTTTATTTTACTTTTGGTCTTTTGGTATTTAGACCTTCCCATTTAAGTTTAGTGAAACTGTGAAGTGTCACAAGTGTGAGAACAGCCTGGCTAAGCTTTCCTAAGGGTGAAAAGTCTTTGAAGGATTTCAGAGCAGCATTGCAGCATTTCCAGTCGTAAGCAAAAGGGAGACAGAACATTTCTGTCAGAGACTAGTGTTGGCAGTGCTGGTATCTGGAAGGTAGGTATTGATAACACGATAACTCTGAGCCTTCCGAATCATATCCTGAATCTCTCCATTCAGCTCCATCAGCTTGGAACCAATTTCTGATAGATCATGATTAGAGCCCAGGAGTGCAAATGTGCCTGTTTGTCCTAAGGTCTGGTGTCTGAAGTAAATATTAAGAAGAGTTTGGACTTCATCCTCCATATCGCTGCCAAATATATCATTGGGCCATATGGTCCTGTAATAACAAGAAACAAAAGGGTTTATTTAGAAAATATTGACATATCATTTAAAGAAATGTTCGTATAGATTTTCCAGTTATGGAAAATGGAATAGATGTGAAGTATAGGTAAAACTTATCAGGAAAGCAGATAGTTGGTTCTACCCGATTTCTAGTCATTTAACATTCCAAATGATTTTACATTTGAGTTTTTTTTAAACTGGTGCTGGATACATCAACCAAGATGTAGCTAAATCTATTAAAATGAGGTTCCACCAGGGTGTAATGTTCAATCATCAAACCCACAGTAAAAAACATGTATTCATTATTCTTGTGTGCTGTTTATGAAATACATTTACAGAGTCCTATGACAAAATTTTGTAGTACCATTTTGAAATTATTTTTTAAGCTTTGTCTCCATTTTGTTTTTGTCCATAAGAAAGTTTTATACCAAGTGTCTGGAACTCCTCTATTACTTTATGCTGTCTGCTATTGTCATTTTCTTAAGCCAGAAATATGCACAATCAGACTAAGAATGACCAAAACATGTGCCGTGGATGCCAATGTCCATATTTTAAGATGCAAAGCAGCCAAATCAACATTCCTTAAAACTTTTGTTTGTAGAGCCAGCCATAGCTCACTTTACTTCTGATTGACTACTCACCGTTTTGACTCTGCTTAAGTGGATCCTGGTTGAGCTCTGATGTCCCTGCTCTTAACCAATAATGTGTCTCTGGATCGTTGGCTAATGCCCACAGTCTGTCAGTAAATAAAGGCTTCTGCACCAATTTTTCCCAGAACTATCATGATGCACATGTAGTGTGCATTGGGTCAGTCTGTGCAAAATCTAATTTTTGGGTCTAAATTCCTGCCCATTCAAAAGCAAGTGCAAACATTCAATCCAGAGTTGAAAATTTTGGAACTATAAAACTGATAGTCATTGTTAACCTGAGAAATAAAGGACTGCAGATACTGGAATCTAGATAAAAAACACAATGATGCTGGAGGAACTCAGCAGGCCAGGCAGCATCTGTGGAGAAAAGCAGGCAGTCAATATTTCGGGCCAGGACCCTGTTTCACGACTGAAGATAGGAAAAGGGGAAACCCAATATATAGGAGGGACAAGCAGAACAGTGATAGGTGGACAAAAGAAGGGAGGCACAAGATGGTGAGAAGTAGATGCAGGTAAGAGATAGTGATAGGCAGGTGCAGGGGAGGAGGGAGACCACTTCCATCACCTCCACCCAGGGACCCAAACAGTCCTTTCAGGTGAGAGAGATTTACCTGCACCTCCCTTAATATTATCTACTGCATTCAGTGCTCCAAGTGTGGCCTCTGCTACATCGGCGAAACCAAACGCAGACTAGGTGACCATTTTGCAGAACACCTGCGCTCTGTCCGTAACCACGATCTGCATCTCCCTGTTGCCAGTCACTTCAACTCCCCCTCCCACAGTATCACAGATATATCAGTCTTCAGCCTCCTCCACTGCCAGGAGAATTCCAAGTGCAAACAGGAGGAACAGCACCTCATTTTCCACCCTGGAATCTTGCAGTCTAATAGCATGAACATTGAACTCTCCCACTTTAAGTAATCCCTAC
>JAUZTB010000011.1:24321161-24331296 GCA_034780895.1 Rhynchobatus australiae
TGAGACAGTGTGAAAGAGCCTACTCTAAAATGAGCTGTCAAAAAGCCATCATGGTTGTCTGTGGGTGGGGCTTCAGGTTGCAGTACACATGAGAATAATAAACCAATTTACCATTTATGTATTTCTTTAACATATATCACAAACAAAAGGCCCCAGTGACAATCCCTGCGGTATGCCACTGGCTTCCAATCAGAAAAGCATCCTTCTACCACCACCCGCTACCTCCTCTCACCAAGCCAATTGGGATCCAAAATTCTCCAAAACTGCATTTCACATCCTCTTCAATACATGTCAAAGTGTGTTGAATTCTGCAAAGTACTTTTGAACAGTAGTCACTGTTGCAACATAAAAAGAATGGCAGGCCATCCATGCATAGCAATCTCCCAAGCAGCAGATAATGCAAAGAAAGTAGCCTAGAAATTCCTTCTTACAATGTTAAAAGGGAACAATGCTATGCAACTGGCATGCAGGAAAAAAGGAGAGTAGAGGCATTGGCAGAGGCAGATGATCAGATGGTGTTGTTGAGGATGAAAGTGGAGGAAACGGGCAAGAATATTTTAAGAGGACAGTTTTATGTAAAGAAAGGAAGCTGGGAATTATTGTTCCTGGAACAGTGAGGCATTTTGTGAATGAGAACATGGCTCAATCTATGCTACATTTATCATAGAATAGTATTTTGTTCTATAAGACTATAAAACAGTATGTAGTCATTTATTTAAAACAATCAAGGATATTAAGTTAGTAAATTTGCTGCCTCACAGTTCCAGCATCCAGGGCTCAATTTGAACCAGTAATGTTGTCCATGTGGAGTTTACACATTCTCTGTGTGACCGTGTAGGTTTCCTCAGTGTGTTCCGGGTTCCCCGATATCTCAAAGATGTGAGGGTTGGTAGGTTAATTGGCCATTGTTTGTTGTACTTTGTGCAGGTGGGTGGTAGAATCTGAAGGGAGATGATGGGAATGTGGGTAGAATAATTTACAAGAAAACTTAGTAGGGAATACTGAGAATATGCTCTGTAAACTGACATAAATTTGATGGACTGAAAGGTCTCCTTCATAAGGAAATATGGAAAACTGTAGCAGAGCCTTCATAGAGGGCAAGGCTCCATCCCCAGCCTTGACTCCTATCAAGGGCATCTGAGGCAGGACCCAAGGGCTAAGCCACCTGAGCCCTACCTACTGCTTGACCTTCTGCATCCATTGATATTTCTGGGACTAAAGATGGGAATCTCAGGGTCTGACATTTTGGGGATCATGGGGTGACAAATGGAAGGTCACGACCTGAGACTCAAGGAATTATAGGGCAGTATATCATGAATTTGGTGCCTGGGTCTCAGAGGATGATAGGGTTGTGGTGAATGTGAGTAAGATTATAGAATGGTAGTGGCAGAGGCAGGGTAGGGCAAGGGGTCTATGGAATGTGGTGGGGGGGTGGAGCCCAATGGATGAAGGTAAGTAAATAACTTCCCTGGTAGCAATCTCAGCCCAGTGCTGCACTAGAAGGCTAGGTTGTCCTGGGAGTGGCCAACCAAAATCATTCAAATTGAGTTGGGGGTGCAAAGAACCAACAGCTGTAATTGCCCAGTCAAGTTTCTGAAATGATACAAAAAAACCTGAAAATAGTTGCTTGTGTGCGTCACACCAGACAATGTTGATTTTCAAATGCCAGGTGCTGGAAAAAAAACATTATCCCATTGAATTTTTTACACCAAAAAATGGATTGTGTAATGCCATGTTTTTCTTATTATGTGATTCAATTGCAATGAAAAATTGGTGCGAACTGGATGAAGTTTCCAATTTTTGTTTTGGCTTCTTCATGCATCATTCTTGCTAAAAGACTGAAAACCTCAGAACATGTTCAGTCCAATAACATGCAAAGCTTCCTTTTCGATGTCAGTCCTGTAATTTGCATCATGCATCTTTGGCTTGTGTCTTCAGCAGGAAATTCATAGAGAAGATGGGTTTTATGGCACCAGTAAGGCCTGCTTCTGAATAATTTAAATGAAGCCTGCCTGAACAGGGCCCTGCCAGTACTGCAAAAATGTCTTGGGTTAGTTGCCTTTAGGGCAGAATTACCTAGCTCTCATTTGGGCCTGCAATCCCACTTGTTCCTGGATTGACTACCATTTCTCTCCAAATTCAAAGCACTCAGCTGACTTCTCGCCAGCCCATAGATCTCCTATGGGCTGGAATCCTCCCTACTCCCCACCCACAGATCGTCAGACTCAGTGCAAACACTTCCCTGACCACTGACAATAGCCACAGATGATTCTCTAATTTGGAATCTCATGCAAATGTTGATATCTCCAATAATACAACAATTCTCAGCAATGTACTGGAGTGCCTGCCTAGATGTTTTATGCAACCTTCTAATTCAGAGTGCAACCAACTGAGCCACAGCTAAGAATTACTCACATGAAAAATGATCAACTTACAGAAGGATTTTTGGTCAAGCCTACTTCCTGGCCACACAAAGTAAGAACATTCACCAACTTTTCTCGTGTTCTTTTCTATAGAAGAGATCATAATATTAGAGAGATGACAATATTAAAGCAAAATAAAACATTTTCTTTTTTTTCATGTTCTTTTATATCACCGATATACATCAAGTAACATTTCTCCTCAAATTTCAACACAAGGTAGAGGTGACACAGCAAATTAAGTATTTCAAGCATACCTGTGAGAACTGGGGTCTCTTCCAGCTCACAGGAACTAAAACATTTGAATTAGAGCTTGATGAGGTGGATGAGGTGCTTCGGGTGACAGCTATTGCCCGAGGTTTTCCATCCCTTCCTGATGGACCATGCAAGTCATCATAACTTCTTCCAATCACAGGAGTCTCCAAAATAAACAAGAAAAATAGTTAACTTCTTATGACAAAATGCTATTAACTCTTTAAAAGTGATTTGGAAGCAAATGTAGGAGATACGATTAGTAAGTTTGCAGACTAGTGCCTTCATTAGCCAGGGCATAGAATATTAGATCAGGGAGGTTATGGTGCAACTATATAAAAATTAGTCAGGTTATGGCAGGAGCAATGTGTGCAGATCTGGTCACCACACTATAGGAAGAACGCAATTGCATTGGAGAGAGGCAGAGGAGATTCATTAGGATGTTTGCTGGGATGGAATATTTCAGCATAAAGAGAGACTGGACAGGCAGAGTTTGTTTTCTTTGGAGCAGAGGAAGCTGCGGGGAGATCTGTTTGGGGTATACAAATAATGTGGGGTATAAATAAGGTAGGTAATGAGAAATTTTTCCCTTAACAGAGGTGTTGGCAGCTAAAAAAGTCATGGATGAGTGCTTCAGTAGAGTAAGGCAGCCTGGACTTCAGCATTATTACACAGAGAAGTAACTGGCTTTATATTGGAATAGATATGGAAATGAAGGAGTGGCTCAGGGATAAAACATACCTCAGAGATATCAAAGCGAAATTCTAGTGTCTTCCCTGGCAATTCTTGTGAAGCATTTTTCCATATTCGATTCATATCCACATGAGGAGTGTCACCATATTGACATGATGGTAAGACCAGACTTGCAGATCGACAAACTACTAGTTTAAGGATGTTTAAGGCCTCCTTCCAGTGAGCACTCTATAAAGGTTAAGCTAAGACAAATTATTTTCAAATATTTATGACAGATGAATACCAATCTGAAATCACACTTGTTAAATATCAACAGCTTGCCCATATTCAGTTATACTGTAGTGCAGTGTGGATTTTCTCTTTTATTTTTTTCTCTTTGTGCCCCTTTGGGAATGGGGTCCTAATTCCATCAAAAGCAGACAAAAGCTTTAATAGAGAGGGTGGAAAGGGCACATACTATTTTCTAACTCACGGTTATTGTATAATTTGACTCTATTTGCATTTTTATAGGCACCAAATAAGTGGGCAGCAGATAAGTTCCAATGCGACAACAATGCACATTTGTGCTCCACATGATATCGCCTGCCAAGTTGATGAGGAAATTAATAGAGTGATGTTCAAGTGCATTGGAAACATGCAGCACTGGCAGATTGTAATGTCAATTGGCATGCAAATCTTATTTGATGCCAAACCCTTGGGGTACAATACTTTACCTAAAGCCTTCTTTTATTCAGCAGCATGTAGGGCACCCTTCCACAAATATATAATCATATCATGAGGACTTTTAGGTACTTGGTGCTTTTCAAGGTGCCTTAAAACTCCTGAAATCTACAGCACACAGTGTGCTAAGTGACGTTGAATTTTGCATTTTAAGGATTCTGTGCAAAGTCGATCAAAGTCAAGATTATTGTTATATTCACAAGTGCAATATGCACAAGTGTTTGCACAGATGCAATGAAAAACCTACTTGCAGCAGCATTACAAGCCATTACTACAAACCATTACTTTTTGACAAGAATGTATTTGTAGTCAATCCATCAGAGTCAAGCAAGACTGAAAGTGAGCTTGTTATATGCAGAGCAGGACAAAGCTATAAAAGGGAGGAGGAGTAGAAGGAGCAAAGTTATTATCAGGCCATAGTGACTCCACTGGACAGCAATGAGCAGAACCAGACTATTTTTTCCTATTCATTCTGCCTTCTATGCTCTCTTACTAATTTTCTGTCTTATATTTCAAGCACTTTTTTTCCCTTTGTGAATCAAAACTCATCTTCCCATTCCCCCTGTCAAACTATCTTAAACCCTCACTGACAGCACCAGAAAATCCTTCATAATGATATTGGTCTAGGCTCTAATGAGGTGTAACATATCTGGCTTGTATGGATTCCACCATTCTTGGAGATGATCCCAATGCTCTACAATTTAAAGTTCATCTTCATGCACCATTTTTCAGGCACAAATTGTTGGCACTTTATGCCAATTCTGAGATGTACAGCAAATAAAAGAGCTTCTATTCTTAATGTCTGAATGGTATGAAACAATACACAATGAATTGTGTAGGTCAAGGCTCAATGCTTATAGTAGTCATGGTGCCTTTATTTTGCACCAGTCTACTTCATCATCTGCACTGAGCCACTATGATATGTACTTGAGTTGGATGAGAGGCAGGCAAGAGGTAAAGGAGGGAGAAGTGGAAGAAGATTAAGAGCAGGTGTAGCATGGTCTTACTCTAGCTATGATGTCTATAAACAAGTATGAAAAAGCAAAAAAAAATTGCAGATGCTGCAAAATCTGAAATAAAATTGAGAACTGCTGGAAAATACTCATAAGGACAGATGGCATCTCCTTTAATATTTCAGGATGATGACTTTTTGTCTGATGTTACCTTAACTGTTCCTTTTTCCACTGCTGCTGCTTGACCTGTCCATGAACAGTTTATCTGACAAGAATACCAGTAATCACAACTCACACCTCCAGTTTCTCACTTCCCAATCATCCCCCAACTCATTCTCTCTCTACTGCTGATGATCTCATTGCCCTCTTGGCCACAATTGAAGTGTGAAAGCTAATTTGAAATAAACAATACAAAACAAATGTAAATATCAAAATAGACCAAAGTGCAGAGAAGCATCAGCTAATCAGCCTTGTGTCCATCTTTTATGTGCTAATTTTCAGCAAAGGAGGCTGCACATGCAGATTGAACAAGATCTTAAATAACCCATATTCATACCACCACTACTTATTTGGGTGATGCCTCAGCAGTTCTACTGATATGGTGAACAGATTGCTGACTGTTGTGTCAATCTGCATTGTTGAACACAAACCAGTGCCCTGAACTTTCATGGCAACAAGCTGACCTTGCTTGTCATCAAGCTGAGTCCACAAGGCATTTATCTGAGCTTCTGCTTCAGAACTTTTATTTTGGCGGATTATTGCTTGTGTTACAATAGAATGAGTTATCAGCTATAAGATGTTGCTTTCTGGTAGGATGTGCAAACATGCTAATGGAGGTGCCTATTATTTCCATAATGAAAAAGATAGGCACCAAACTCAGTGAAATGTTCTGTACAGGGTTGGTGCTGGACTTTCTAGTTTTCTTCATAATGCATGCAAGCTTTCTGGTTGGCCTTCCGATGGATCGAACATTTTATTGTGCAAGTATGTTAATCTTCTTACATTAGGGTGCTGCATTGGTGTCTTCGTTTGAATGCTGTGCAGTAGAATTCATGCGTGAGCTCATTTTTTCATGCTATTTCTGCTGCCCGCACTGAAGACATTTTATACCACATGCAGATTCCAGAGAGAGGTGAGGTGGGGAGAGTCTGTGCTTATACCATCTGCAACAGGTAGAATAATCACTTATCTTTGTAAGCATTATAAACTTCCCCACGACGCAGGGTGCATGGTAAGTATGTAGGAATCTTCCTGAAATCTACCCAGCTTTGAAAGTGAGCTCAGATTAAGTTCAAATACTTGGCAGAGCCAATCATGCCTAGGATCTATTGCCATTGAGTCAGGAAGGAAGATCAAATCTAATTGGTCCAATTAAAGCAATGCTTTCATCTAAAGAAAACAAAGTAATCAAAGGAAATCTTTGTTATCAGCAATTGCAACCTTGTAATTGTTAAATAGGAAGTATTAAAATAACAGCAGCGTGTTAGTCCCAATAAATCTTTTTCAGTTTATGGAATATTTATAATATTGATAACACTAACTGACTCTGCTGATAGTTTGGTCTTGCCATTTGTCATCCAACTTCATGAAGGCCAGAAGCAAAAATCAAAATTGTTTGTTGATTAATATTTTACCTGAATAAATTTTTCAATGATCTTCAGGACTTCCATGTTCAGTTGCTTGACAGGTATTGATGCTAAGTCTACATGGCTCAGAAGACTATGGATGATTTGCAATAGTGACTGCTGCATATTGGGAAGACCTTTATCCAAAAGCTGTTAGGTCAAAAGTTCATTTATTAGCTCACTTAGAAGTTGATTTCACCTTTTGTAGTTCATCCATTACAGCTATGATGTTAATTTAAATATATTTTGAAATAGTCTCAAAATTGGATTAATAACATAAAAAAAGAAGCAGAGATACACTATTTGTCCCCTTGTACCTGCTCTCCTATTCAATGAGATCGTGGCTGAGCTCTTCGCTCAGTGCCATTCATTTTAAAAATCTACACTTGAACATACTCAGTGACTGAACCTACACAATTCTTTTGGAGAGAGAATTGCAATGACTCACTACACTCTGGGTGAATATATTTCTCCTCATCTCTGCCCTGAATGACCTTAGCTTAAATCTCTAATCACAGATTTCTATGTACCATAGCCATTTACTCCTGCATGTACTGTGTGAAGCCCAGTAGGTTTTAATAAGATTACTTCTCATTTTTCTAAACTTATGAATAAATGCATTAAACCATTTTGTGTGCATACTTCCTTTCGTAAAAGTGATTATTCATTTGAGTAAAATTTGAAACATGGAATTAGAGATTTTCACCTTTCAAGTCTAATCTTCGAATTCTTCAGCTGGGCAAATCAAAAGAATGAAAATTCATGATTTTGGGCACAAGGATATTGCTCAGGAAATTAATTAATTTTTTAATGTAAACATACGAACAAATAGTTTAATGTGATTAGATATGATATTTATACACATTCATGAGTTTAGAAGAATAAAAGGTGATCTCCTTGAAACGGAAAATTCTTATCAGCTTGATAAAGTACATGCAGGGATAAAGTTTCTACTGGCTAAGGTGTAATCTCAAAAATTTGCTTTGTGCATAGGAGAATGAAAATGATTTGCTACCATTTGAGATTTTCTTCGGGTGGATTTAACCACTAACACAGTATGCTTTTGCAGCTAGGCCACTTGTATATCTTCCTCCCCATTATATCAAAATTTAATAGATTTCTATTAGCACAAGGCCTTACTACTTAATATATTTCAGACTGTCAAACTGCAGCAATGATGCACAGTTCATATTGTTAATTCCTCCAAAAACTACTAGTCATACATTTCTTTATATAGTTGAACCCAAACTTCAAACTTGTTCAAACTTGGGGAATCAATAAATGAATCTAAACTCATCAAATCCAGGTCAATTTGGATTGAGATCAATGCTCTGATTTCCTATTTATTATTAAAATAAACATGCCAAAATAGAGAGAAAAGTCTTGAAGATACTAAAAGCTCACAACACAAAACATTAAATGACTGTGGATAATCAGGCATCTAAAGAATATAAAACAGTGTGTGAAGAAAACTTACTGCACATACCTCTGCCAGGTAGGTAACTAAGTTCAAAGTGATTTCAGTGAATGATTCATGAAGGTAACGGCAAACAACATTAACCCACGTAGCACAATCTCGTGTGTAGCTGTGGGTCTTGTATAAAGTCATCACGTGTGCTAGGTTTGAAAGCTTAGGATTCTTTTCCTCAATACAAACCTAACAGAGAATAGAATAAAAATATTTAATGTTTACATTGTAAAATATAATGGTTTTTAAAAGAATTTGCTTGCTAAAGCACAAACCTGGGCTATTCGATCTGCAGTATCTTTGCAAAACTGAGTTGGGTTATCAAAATGCTGAATCAAATGTGGAAGGAGACATAGAACATTCAATGGGAATCCTGAAATAGGCAAATAATGGAAAAATAATCAACTATTTCTCCTTTCCAAACAATTTCTAAAGCTATATTCTTCAAAAATTTCTAATATTAATCAATCAAATCATATTTGGAAAAGATAAACATTGAAAACTTTGATTCTCTACTGATATTTATTTAAATATTTAACAATCTGTAACTATGCAACTGTCTTACATTATTTAAGCAACAGCTTGCTAATCACTAAATAATATTTGTTGAAAACTATGCAATTTACATAGGCAGAAGTTTTCTTTCATTCCTAGATTGTAGCAAACTAAAAAGGTATTATTGTGGATGATATTTTCCTACAGATACAAAAAGAGAAAATTTTCCCTGTAGATTGATGGTTTGTTCATCAATCCAAGAGGGAAATTTTTAAATATTTGTATGAGCAATAAGGACAGAGAACTTCATCCCCAGATAGTAGAGCTAAAAGCACTACATTGTTACATTAGCATACTGTACTCTTCCTCTGAAATTCATTCCATTGATATTAATAGATCTTCTTCTGGTTAAGTGTTTATTAAATATAATCTTCATCTTTCCTTCAAATAATTAAAAATATAAAGTATTCAATGACTGAAGGTCACTTCAACATTAGCAGTATTATTTCATAATTAGAATTAACTTATGCATTTACCTATTGCTTGTGTTAAATCTACCACTGGTATTCGAGAAACAGGAGTTAGCTCGCTAAAGAGCTGTAGAGTTAGGTCTGTAGTAGATAAAGAAGTAAATCCTTTCAGCAATAGCTGCTGTAACCCAGAGAAGTTAGTCCATTTCAGTTGTCCTTGTAGTTTTTCAAGTTTTTCTCTTGTTTCTGTCTTGTCCAAAGGAAGATGAATCAGAAGTTTAATTAACAATCGCTGTGCCATTTGGTATTCAAATTCAAAATCTGACTCCATCAAAGCTACAGAAGACCAGAAAATCGTGGCCAAAAGATTCGTAGGATTATTAATATTGGTAGGGTCAATTATGTTGTCTTTAAGAGAGGATGAGCTTCGGGTTTTCGACACAACTTGTTGTCCATTTGCCTGGATTCTGTCCAATGTAGCACTACGTGGTGGATCAGAGGATCTGTCTGAAACACCAAATTTCTTTGGCACAGAGAAGCTTCTCTGATGTCTACTGCGTTCGGCTGTAATTCCACCACTGCCCAATATGCCTGATGTCAGATTTAGCTGCCCAGTGCTCTTCCGGCTTGATGCCAATTTAGTATTCATCGTGAAATCAGGAGAGGATGATCTATTAAAAACAAAATAAGAAATGAATAAAACATAATTCATAGGGAATTACTTCTACGTACATTGAGAAATTCACAGAAAATTCCTTCTTGGTACACAAAGCCATCCTGATTACATGGGCTTGCCTAAAAGCCTCAGGAAATGCTAATGGGTGCACTGGATGGGCACAGCAATCGGTCATCAACGACTGTTGGCCATAGTCACAAGCACTATTGACCAAGTTTCAGCTGTAAGAATATGCTGAATGGTACTTTATGGGAGGCTGGATTGGGGTTGTTGGTGGGCATGGGACTGATTGTATGTACTGTGGCTGAGGTGATGGTAGAGTTGGAGTGGGAGAGGAGGAAGAGGGGAAATTAGGTATTGGCA
>JAUZTB010000011.1:24432429-24446032 GCA_034780895.1 Rhynchobatus australiae
ATTTTTACACCACTTGGTCTAAAAGTGAAGTTAATAGAATACAAACTCAGATGGACTGCAAAACAAACATTTGACCAAACCAGATGACCAGGTCTCGATGAGTAGAAATTGGGGATAGAGAAAACATATATAGCTTTTCAAAATATGACATGCTGATCATATGAATTTAATATTGTAGAATTCTATTACCTCTGTGTCACATTATTGCTTTCACATTTGATCCTGATCATGTAGACCCACAATAATCTGTACAATGATTCTAGTGCAACACGAGCCATTTTAGGATCTTTATTCTACAAAAAAAGATAGTAATATTAATTTGTTTGTCTACATGTTCTGTTGTTACTAAAAATCTTTATTCTGCAATAAGTTTTGAATTTCCTGATGTATATGGCTGAGCACCATGCAAGGCAGACAATTTACGTATTTACCAAATAGAATGCCCTGTTTAAAAAATTTTTGTATTAACAAAGAGGAATTAAACATAATTTTTAAAAATAGTTCCAAATATTTTACTTGGTCATAATTACAGATTACCTGATAAAATTGTATGCAACATAGTAATAACATTGAGCTTCACCACTAAAGAAAAACATGCAGCATTATGTATGTCAAAATATCAACCTGATAATTCAGCCAATCAGAATAACCAAGGCAAACCCAAGTGTATTAGTAATCACTCTAATAGTCAAATACCAGTTGCAATTGCTAGAAAGAAAATCAAGAAGTTACATCAAGGTTTGCTATGTGCTGGCAGATATATAAAAAATAAAAATTATGATACATATAAAGTACATTACACATACAGTACATTAGTGTTTTTTAATGCAGTTAGTGCATGTGGCCAAAACAATTTTGCTCTGGTCATGTCTGTGGCAGGGCCATGATTTCTATTGTTCAGCTTGTTTAGAATTGCACTGATCCTTCACTGTAATACGCAAGACTTGTGGTGCGCTATATTTTATACAGGCAGTGTAAAACAAATTCCATCCTTACAATCACTATACAAACACATAAACATGCATTTACAAGCACACACACAAAATAATTGACTAGAACCCTTTTACTGACTTTGAGATTGGACAAACAATTGTTCAGGAAGATATGCCATCGAATAAGAAAGAATTGCTTCTGGCTGACACAAAGAAGGCAAGTAACCAAAGGGAACAACGCCTATGGAATAAACAAAGAAAATATTAGAAATAATTTTTTCAGGTTGAGAGAGCACAAGCGCAAAAGAGAGCGGGCGAGAGAGAGAGCACTTTTCATAGTCAGTTTCTCCAAAGTGTTTCCATACAGGTAGCCACAAAAAAAGTTTTTTTCGATTAGTTAATCTAGTTTGCTGACATAAACATAGAAAACACTGGATATACTTCGCAGACAACATTTGGTGGACAGGAAAAAAGCAAATCTTTTGCGGTTGATGAAAAATTATCAACCTGTAATCTTATCTCTGTCTTTCTACACAGAGATACTACTCAACCTGATGTATAATTCTAGTAACTTATGCTTTTATTTTGGATTTCTAGTAAAGCATCTGACTTTTCAATTTTTAGCCAAATTTTGTCCAGGTCTAGGTTTGCCAACACTCTCTGGACAATTGGACAGTTCGTCCTGCTGCTTCACAGCTCCATGGAGGATTATTTGGCTTCCTGGATGGGAAAAACAGGTGTTGCATCTCCTGCAGTTCCCATGCAAGTGTAGGAGGTGTAACACCTGTCTTTTTATCTGTACTTCCAAGTAAAACAGTAATTCACTTGCATTTCTTCCACTCTAGCATACTGCATTCATCATTCACTATGTAATCTCCTCTACAATGAACAAACCAAACACAGATTATGTGAGCACTTTGCAGAGAAACTGCCTTCAGTCCGTAGGGGTGACTCAGATCTTCCTGTTGCCTGCCACTTTAATTCTTCATCCCACTCCCATTCTAATCCATCCACCTGTGGCATTCTGCACTGTTATAACAAGGCCCAATGCAAGTTTGAGGAATGGTACCTCTTTTTCTGTCTCAACATTCCACAGCGTTCTGGACTAGATAACAAATTCTACAACTTCAGATAACTTGTTCTCTCTGTCTGTATTAGAACTGACCATTTTTTCTCTGTCGTCCACCTGTGATATTGGCTCAGCTTTCTTCTCTCCATTGGTATAGCACGTCCTACATGCCTGCACTTTACAACCCCATGCTTCTTTCTTTGTACTTATTTTCTTTTTCTTTCTCTCTCTCTCTGATCTTTACAATTTATTCCCATGCCACCCTTGACCTCACCCAATCAGAGGTTTTCCCTATGTCCTACTCAGCCCTCTCCTCATATCTTTTGTGACTTAAAACTCCTTCTTTTCTCTCCTTCCTGTGAAATTGCTGTCAGTTTCACAGAGTAACAATAACAAATATTGGAGGTTTTGGTGTCAATACTACTACAACATCTGGGAAATCAGTTTGCAGTGACAGGTTTCTCATGTGTATTGTTCAATAATGTATGGAAAGTGGTAAGCATAATCATGTTCTATAACATTTAAAACATTATTTTGTTTGCCTTTTTCATTCTTCTGGAATAATTATTAATCATTAAACTGCTAGCAGAAGCAAAACCCCTCACCATGTGTTTTACATTACACATCTTCATCAAGATACTGGACACTTCAGTGTCACCCTTTCACTTTATGATATACTTGAGATACTCTAATATTCCAGATGACACTGATAAGATGAACACTCTAAAACTATTGACGCAACTATTGACGGTGTTCTTGTGTATGAGTTAGCAGACAGGTGCAGCAGGTTCTTTAGACAACAAGGGCACATTGACCTTTATTGCACAGAGTTTAGAAGTAGGGGAGTTTTGTTAGAATTGTACAGGGTGTTGGTGAGGCCACACCTAGAATACTGCATATAGTTTTGGTCTCTGCCTAACAAAAGCATATAGTAGCATGGAGGCAGTCCAAAGGACATTCACTAGGATATTTCCTGAGTATGTATTCCTGGAGTTCAGAACAATCAGGGTTAATCATATCATAAGATCTAAGGGGGCATGACAGGGTAGAGCTTTTTAACTTGTGAGAGAGTCTTGAATGAGTTTCAAGAAAAGGAGATGGTCATTTAAAACTGAGATATGTAGAAATTTCTTCTCACAGAGGTAGTGAATCTCTGGAAATCATTATAAATATTTAAGGTGGATAGATAAATTTGTGAAAGATCAATGGATCAAGGGCTATGGGGATCTGGCACAAGATAAAAGTTGAGGCCTGATCATATTGAATGACATGGTAGGCCTGAGAGACCAAGGCAGCCTACTCCTGTTCCTGTTTTCTTGTGTTCTTGTGTAACATGCAACCCATCACCAAGTTCCCAAAGGATAAATATTTTAACATTCTTTATCGGTGTAAGCAAAGAGTATACATACCAATGAATGCTTTTTCCGTGCTGACAATTCTAATGTTGTGTCATAGAGGCTCTCCACAAAGTTTCGAAGACAAGGTACATTTACTTCATTTTTAACCGCCTTAAAAACATGAAAAAAAAATGCAATACATGTGATATACAACTTATTTAACATAATTTAAGGTGTAATTGATTATACTCACTGCAGCCACTGGAAATAGTATTTCCACAAAAAGCCCAGCCAGTGCATGCCTAATATCTTTGTCCTTAACTTCCAAAAAATACTGTGCACATTCCTAAGGAAACAAATAAAAATAAGTGTTATTTTTAAACAAACTGTTACACGGATCTATTTTTGTTACTGATTTAACATTTTGCTAAGTCTTATAACTTTAACTGTAAAACTACATAAATCAGCAATTATGCGAAACAAATTATTCAGACAATAGATAATATTATTATCAACCGATTCTAGAATTTAAGGCTCTTTCTTTTTGGTGAGCTAAGTGTGCTGGGCTCAGCTACTAGCATCTAATCAAATCTCTTCAAATACATATGGAAAATTAACCACAAACACATAAAAAGCTGTACATGCTAAAACAGGACTTCAGCTGTTCTTCTTGGAACTTCTATGCAGGGTTTCATTTGCTGCATCAGTCATGCTGAGTGCTGGGCAAAGAAGTCTCTCCATGGCAGTAACAGTACAAAAGCAAAAATTTATGCCAAGGCAAGAGAAAACAGAGGAGGGGAACACTGCTCTCTTCCGTATATTCCGTCCTTCCCCATGTAACAAACTGGGCCAATAGGGGCCCATATCTCAGTAGCTTGCAGGTTTTTTTGTTAATTATAATGAAAGTCATAGGTAAACCCCAAAAGCTCCAATTTTTGTTGGTACTGGTGGAAGCATGCACTACACAATCTATGATATCATTGGTTGCATAACCGATGTTAAGGAATCATCTGCCATGCTAAGGTGAATCATCTCTGGAAGTGGTCAGGAAAATTTACTGATGATTCCTAATCAACCCAGTGAAGACTCATAGACAAAACTATTTCTGCTTATTTTGATTGACATGATTAACTTTTGCTAAACTAAATATGAGGGATATTTCCTTAAAAACATCCGTTTTGTATTTTAAATAAACTATTTTAATAATTATTTGAAAATTAATATGACAAGGGGTGAAATAACAACTTTTTTCAGTACTATGAAAGAAGTACACCACGAACTACCAACTAGTTTTTAGAGCCTGCCTGATTTTTTTTCCCATTCCATTGCCTGAATGGTTTTTCTTCAAATATGCATTTTGGGTTTTGATGATGCCCCTAATCCCAGACTACAATCTGAACTCTGGTTTGAGTGGACAAATGGCTGCTGTTTTGCCTAAAGATGAATGTCTGTTATAAGCAGAAGAGAGCATTCAATGTATTTTTCATGTTCTTTCATATGGCTCCTCCAAAACACACATAGAAGGTGTGGGCAAATGTATGTTAGTCTCCTCCTATTACTTGAGCACAAGAATCTCCAAAAACTCTTTTTCCAGAATGCCAGCTTATTGCCCTATCAAATAAGAAATATGCTCATGGCAAATTAGTAAGGTTAAAAAAAAGCATTGGCTTGTTCTGCCAAAGGTACCCAGGAAATTAACTGCCTCCTGCAGTTTGACAGTGGAAACATGCTAGGAATTTGAATTCCACCCCTCTCTCTTTGATGGTACTACAATATATATATATATATATTACTACACAACTGTATATTACAAAAAACACTAGTGCACAATTAATACAGCTAAACCAGCTTCAAGAGATAAATTAATTACCTGCATAAATTGAAAAGAGGCTTCAAAGTCCTCCACAGGATACATCTTAATTCGAAAGAACTTCATGCCCATTATGAGGCTAATACTGCTTTGAACTACATGTGGGTTCTGTTCTTTCTGACGTAGTTCTTTAAGTTCCGACATAAATTTTTTTTTCACAGCTGGAAACCTACAAGGTGAAGTACATGATTCTATGCATTATTTGTTTTCTGTTTTTTTTTGAAAGTCATAAATCACAGCAATACCTTATAGATCTTTCTGTAGCTCAGGCTGATTTAATTCTAACCATGTTTCACTATGTCAATTTTCGTGAACTATTCTGAGTCAAATCTCAACTTGAAATCCCCAACTGAAATCTGGCCATAATACAATGATCCAAAAAAATATCAACTGACAAAATTAGTTCTTATAACTCACCCTAATTTATGGTTGAAATCCTAAAATGATGGTGAGAAGTACAACAATTACTCATTTTACTGAAATAAGTTGATGTTCTGATCAGTACATAGAATAGAGAAATATAGAAAAAGCAGAAGCAGGCCATCTGGCCCTTTGAGACTGTTCTGCAATTCAATACAATCATGGTTGATCCTCTACTCAAAATCATATTCTCAATCTCTCCCTATACCCTTTTAATGCCTTTTGTATCCAGAAATCTATTGTCTTCATAATTATATTCAACAACTTCTGTGATAGAGAATTCTACAAGTTTACCATCCTCTGAGTGAAGAACTTCCTTTCATCTCAGTCTTAAATATCTAATCCCATATCCTAAAACCGTGACCTCTGGTTCAAGACCTACCACGCTAGTGAAAACATCTTTCTCGAGCCTTATCAGAATTTTGTACATTTCAATAATATCTAATCTCAATCTTCTAAAGCAATTCAGACAGGCCTAGTTGACAGGCATCCCTGGAATCAGTCTGCTGATAGGTCACCTGGTTGAGTGGTGCCGCAAAAACAACCTCTTGCTCAAAGTCAGCAAAACTGAAGAGCTGAGTGTTGACTTCAGGAAGGGGAGGGAGAACGAACATGCTCCAGTCTACACTGGGGGATCAACAGTGAGAGAATTAGCAGCTTTAAATTCCTGGGCATTTATATATTGGATGACCTGTCCTGGGCCCAGCACATAGATGAAATCATAAAGAAAGCATGCCAGCATCTTTACTTTCTAAGGAGGTTCGGCTTGTCATCAAACGCTCTAACAAACTTCTACAGATGTACTGTTGAAAGTATCCTGACTGGTTGCATCATGGTCTGGTATGGCAATTCAAATGCACAGGAACACAAGAAACTGCAGAGAGTAGTGGACTCAGCCCAATACATCACAGGCACATCCCTCCCCACCACTGGTAGTATCTACAGGAGTCACTGCCTCAAGAAGGCAACATCCATCATCAAAGATTCCCACCATCCAGGCCATGCCATCTCTTCGCAGCTACCATCAGGCAGGAGGTACAAAAACCTGAAGTCCCACAGCATCAGGTTCAAGAAAAGCTACTTTCCTTCAACCATTCGGTTCTTGAACCAATCGGCAAAACCCTAATCACTAGAGTTTAGGCAGGCTATGACCACTTTGCACTAAAATGGACTTTGTTTTTTTTTTGTTCTAATTGTGTATAACTTATGTTTAATTTATGTTTTTCTTGTGAATGCTGCTTATCTAATGCTATGTGCCTGCGATGCCGCTGCAAGTAAGTTTTTCATTGCACCTGCACATACATGTACTTGTGCATATGACAATAAACTCAACTTTGAATTTGAATCTGTTGAATTCCCTCATGGCAAATACGTTTCCTTCAATGACATGATCAAAATTGTACACAGTAATCCATGTACAGTCTTGCCAAGTCCTTGCGTAATTGTAGTAAGACATCCTTGTCCTGTACTTAAAACCTCCTGCAATGAAGAATAACATATCCTTTGCTACCCAAGTTTCATCAACCAGCTGTCATATTCTGCTGGAAATTGTTGGTTAGCTAACTGGCAGGATTCCAATAAGGAAAGGCAGTTAAAATCTGTTAGATCTCTGATTCCGTGCTAGACTGGCAGCTGTTCCTTCCACATGCCAGCTGAGAACTAAAATTAGATTTGTTTTTTATGCTGCACCTCCAGTAGAGACTGAATAGTAGAGTGATAGCAGCTCTGAAGAAATTTCTAGCTAATTTTGTGAAGGCATTGCAGTTAATGTGTTGTAAAATTCTTGATAAGATATATGTGAATAATCCTTATCCATAATGGCATATCCAAAATTTATTATCCACTATAAAAAGTAATGCAGTACTCACTTTGATTGTGCCAGAACACCGATTACTTCTGCATATAAATCAGCTATTATATGCATATTTCCAGTGTTGGGACCGAGGTAACTAAACAAATAGAAATTAGAATAATTTAAGGTGAACAATAAACATTTTTAAAAAAAGTGAATAAAGCTAATAATGAAAATGTACGTGTTTTACCCCTCTTTATATTTAAAGTGCTTGAATGCTAAATTAATAACTTCGTGGACCAGGTTGTCTGGTACAGGATGAAGTGAAATCTGAAAGAAAAAAGTGCAATTTAATCTAGTTAAACAGTAGATATTGCAGATGATTTTCATTTACCCACTTCTATCCTGGCAACCTGTTAACTGGCAAGACAAATTGGGTAGGAGCCTTTTAATCCCCTTTAATGTTTAAGGCCTACTAATTTAATTTTTAGGAAGGTCCCGAAATGAATACCCAGCCCTCCAAACCAAAACTGGTGGAAAACTGTTTAAATATGTAAATCTGGATTCAACAGTGGTTGTAGGATTCTGATTACAGTTTTCATACTAAATGAGCAGAATTTCCACATTGGGCTTAGTTGCACCAGATGCTCAGCAACTTATTCATGTCCTTAGGAAAGGGTGCTATTTTTCCTTATATTGCTGTTGGAGCAAGAGGGATTATGATCCTGCATGACGCCACTGAAATTAACTGAAATTTTTTGATTGACTAGCAACATATCTTGCCTCTGAAACCTGCTTCTCCCAAATGATCTGTTACCATTTAATAGATCTACAAAAACCTGACGAGTGAAGAAGAGCCCCATTTTGGACCTACAATTTCTTAGCTGAATGAAGTGGTAGCATAAATGTGAGCTGGGCCTTGCAATTGTAACCTCCAAGGAGCAATGTCCATGCAGCCTGGGCTTCATCAAGACCATCCTCAATGAGCCCAGATGCTGAGTTTGAGGCTATAGATGGTCTGTGTGCTTTCCCTATTTTACACATATGTTGATGCAAGTTAAAATTTGCAAGGTTGGTGTTATTCTAATCAATGTCATTGATTTGCTATTGGAATTCCCTTCCTATATGTATAAGAGTGTTCCAATTTCTGATCTCCATTGCTGGAACACAGTATTCAAAGGAAATAAATTATTGGATAATAATGAATTAGGAAAGCATCATCACACTTCTGAATTACAACTTCAATGACTGGAACAAAATCAGAGTCATTATAATGAGGGAATATACAGTTGACATATGAGTTTTGAATATAAAACATATTGGAAAGGAAGGCAACACTGGACACATCAAGAGATACAACCACACACAAAATAGGAAATAGTTGCTTACCTGTTTTAAAACTTCAATTAATACTAAAGAAAAAATAAAATCAATTGCTAGATCCCTTCTCTCCAAGAGATAGTCCCTTTGTTGTTCATCTCTGAAACAAAAGTTAAAACTATTTTGTCATTAAATGAATTATCTAATTACGTACGAGTTTATGTCAATATATATTAGTTTATTAAATACAACATTCAAAATTTAAAATTTACCAATTTAGCATCCATTCCTTAGAACAGATTACATACCATTCTCAAATGTCTTTGTTACTTTTCTCAGTAATTAGAATAAAGAAATAAAGGCATTTGCAAAAGATAGAGACATTTCCCAAAGATTAGAATATGATGGAGCCATTTGGGGGTCAATAATGGCACATTTTCCTTTGAGAGGGTCATGGCATCAAGTCCAGCTCTTTGATGAGAACCTATTCTAGTGTGACATCCCAATCCAATATTGAGGAGGTATCATCCTTAGATAAGGTGTTAAAACAAGATTCAAATCTACTTTTCAGATGGACATAGATACATTGTGGCAGTATTTGAAAAGTAGGAATGGAATTTTACATGAAGTTTTTGGTTGTTGTAATAGCCAATAACACCAAAACACATTAAATGATCATTCATGTTATTATTTCCGAGGGGTGGGGAAGGGGGATTTTGTGTGAATTAGCATCACATTAACATACATACATAACAGCAAGGGCACATTTTAAAAGTAATTAACTCAAAGCTTTGAACTGCTTTTTGATATTCTGAGAATGTGGAAGGTGCTATATAAATGCAAATCTTTCCTTCCTTAATTAAAAAGAAAATTAGAAAAACAAGAAGATCCTGCTCCATATCCAAGGCAAGAAGATTTCATCTATTTTTCCTGAGACTACCGGAGAAGGCACAGTGCACAGAGCCACTACAGGTTTTCTTGAAGTGCAGCATTCATACACTACAGTTTTACACAAGAAAACCCAATGACACTGTTCTGAAGTTGGTGGTCTTTATGGGTTTCTTTTAAAAATAACATTAGAGCAACAAACAATGCTGTTTTAATGCAATTAAAAAGTAACAAAGCCATTTCCTGTCTACACAGTTTTATCCTCAAGTCTGTGATACTGACCTTGCTTTCAAATTGGGTACTTTGATTCAATAAACAATCCTAAGTTTTACGTGACAAAGTTCCTGATCAAGCAACAGGGGAATGAAACCCATAAGACAACCTGAACAAATGCAAATAATCATTAAAATAAATTACCCTTTTGACTTTGTGCTTGTCCTGGGCCGATACTCATGGGACTCATCTTCTATGCCGTTTTGTCTTTTATACCAATCAAAGAGTGTTCGGAGAACAGAAGGAAGACAGTATTCTGCAAGTGAACTCATTGAGCTGATCAACTGGGAGAGAAAAGTACAATAGATTAAAGATTATACATAGTTAAATACCTTACTAGTTGTTTTGCTAAAAATAAGTTACATATCAATCAAAGTCAACTGTTGGTTTGGCTCAGTGGTAGTGCTTTATGTCAGATGGTTAATCCACTCCAACATTAAAATTGTCCCTTTCCACTTTGTAATCTGCCAATTCTGATTCATCCATGCTTTCACCTGATTAGTTCATTGGTCTAAAGGCTACCCACCTTCTTTCTGCTCTTCAGTTTATTTAAGCTTTTGCTGGCTGCTCCCTGACTTGTACCACCCCCAGTCAATTGTTACACCTGGGCTCACATCAAATCTTAGTACAACAATGCATCAAATTTTAAATTCACATATCATGTCGCTTAAATCCTGTTACTCCCTCCAGTTAAAATGGTCCTTAAAACTTCCTTTAATTGTTGAAGTCTGAACCAAGAGCTGTACAGAAATGTCTCTCCATCTTACCTTTGCTTCATAATGGCATGCATGCCATGACATTAGAATCTATTTCAGTGAAGATTGGTGTTAATTAAGATTGCGTAATTGCTTTAACTCTTTTCTGAATCTTTCTCACCACAATGTTGCACTTCACCTTCAACAAACTTTTTCTGTCATTGGAGTGGAACTAATCTTCTGAACTAATGGGAAACTGTTCAACACATAGCAACTACACTTCAGAACCACGTTCACCAAAACACCAGTAGTCAAACTGCAGTACGCAAACAACACTTGCATTTGTCATACTTAGAGGCCAAAGCATATGAGGATGGGCCTAACACTCAACATTCACATGACCATGGTCCTCTACTATCCCTGTTGCACCATACTGCCCTCCAGCAATAGAGGTTCATGACAATATAGTGCAAAACACTGACTCCCTCCCTTTACACAGGAGGCACCTCTTGGCAACGGCAGATATTGATGATGAAATTCATGATTGCTCTTCAACACATCAGAACATTTGGTCGATGAAAGAAAAGGGTAGTTGAAGACCTTGGCAAAGAACTCACGGTCTATCATGCAGCAGTGATCCCTTCGCTCTTATCTGCCTCTGAGTTCTGGACTATTTATAGCTAGCATCTCAAAATACCACCAATGCTGTCTGCGAAATAAACCTCTAAGTTCACTGCAAGGATAAGAAAACCAATATCAGCATCATCTCCTAGACCAACATCCCCACAATTGCGGTCTTAGTTAGCTCGCAATGCTGGAATGGATAGCTCATTTGAATGCCTGGCACCAGATTCCTTAAACAGATTTTCTATTCTGAACCCCACTGCAAGAGATTACCAGAGAGATAAAGAGATTCAAGAATGTATTCAAAGCTTCCTAGAAAAAATGTACTGATTCCTGGGATCTTCAAGTTAATAGAAACATTGAGACTATGCATCAAAAGCACACAGAAGGCCTGTGTCGGTGGCAGAAGGAGCACACCACCTATCCCGCTGCCATTTCAACCACCTGTCCCTTTGTGGAGGAATGTGTGGTTCCCACAGTGGCCTCATTTCTGAACCCATAAAACTAGAGTGGAAACAAGTCATTCTTGATCTGAGGAACTGCCTGAAAAGATAAACTGACGGAGTACTGAATTATAGAGGATGCCAGCTTTTAGCTGAATTGCTAAGTTTACATAGCAAAAATCTTCAAAGTTCCACATGGAAGACTCGATGAAACTGGGAATCCTGCTCAAGAAGTTGCTTAAGAGAGGAAAGGGAGAACACATGAATGATAAAGAAAATGGGGGGCTATGTGGGAGGGAAGTGTTAGATAGATCTTAGAGCGGGATAAAATGTCGGCACAACATTGTGGGTTGAAGGGCCTGTACTGTGCTGTAGTGTTCTATGTTCTAAACACTTTTTGAAGATTCAACATTTAACCCAGAACATCACTAACACATTAATCTGTAGATGTAAATCTGAAATGAAAACAGAAAATGTAACCTGACCTGGTGAGTGTTTCCAGTATGTTCTATCCTTATCACCTAAATTTTGTTAAGTTTGGGGAGAGAATTGGTAGCCATTGCTTTGTGGAGACAAGGGTGAGATTGGTAGCGAGGAATCTATAGCCTGGTGGACTTGTGGAGTGCATTCATAGTTTTCTTTGCTCCACATTCAGGAAAGAATATTTTAAAAACTTACCTTGTTGGCTGTGGTCTGACAGCTGGTTTTGCTAGGCTGGGGGACCAGTTGCTAAGGGGCAAATTCATTTTGAACTGGGGGTTACAAAGTGCTGAATGCCTGCTTGAGGCATAGGGAATGATCAATGAGTTTTGGACAACCTTTATGATAAGCACCACTCTTTCAGCCAACCATTAGTGTGCACTTCCTGTTTATCATTTTGAAGCCTTAAGATTGCTTAGCACATAAGAAATGGCTGTTGCATGACCATATTCAGTGATATCTGCAGCTCGAGGTGTCTCAAAATTTTTGAACTCATCATCAAGACATAAGGAAAGAATGCCTAGATATCCATGTTAATTTGTCAGTCAAAACAACCAGTTTTGACTGGTTGTCAGTAAGTTGTCAGACAACAGTAAGTTGTCAGACAACTTAATATGAACATGGCACATCTTAGTCATATGTAAAGCATCTCATAAAAGTGAAGGATTGCCATGTGGCTCCTTGCATCTGTGGTGCCTAGCCAGTCTGCAGAAATGAATAGTTTGCTCTGCTTGTGTGTCAAGATTTATGATGTGAAAAATTATTTCCAGGCATGAAGCACCAAATTTACATACACTGACTTCTAAATATCATAAGTAGATGTGGAAAATGAGCATTTGATTTCTTGAATACAGAAATCAGAGGAGGAACACACAGGACCAAATTTGTAAAAGATGAAGGTTGATCATTGCCATGCATATTTTGTTCAGTTTACCATGTCTTTGCAGAACATGTAAATGTTAGCTTTCTCCTACCTATCTTGGTATTGTGTGTTGATCCTGCCTTGTAGTAACCCCCTTGCACTTCTCCTCCACATCACCCATCACCAGTGATTGTTGTTTTGGCATCCTGGCTGGCCAGTTTTGTGAAGACCCTGATGGCATGTTGAAGCATCTGAATGGTTTCAGTAACTTCTCTGTATCAGGAGACTGACAATTTAGGCAAAATTTGGAACTAGATTTAGACCTCCATTTTTGGGCACAAGCTCCAAATACTTTTGCCTACTTCAAGCTAGAAAGTGATTGAAACTAATTCCTCCCCATTTTTTGACTGTGTCTTTATTTGAACTAAAAATAACGAAATGCCACATCATAATTAGATAAAAGCATCATTCAGTTGATAGACAAAATACTCATTTTTTGGCTCTGTGTATTGCTACAAAGACACATTGTAATGGAAGATTTTGTCTGTCATTACATCTTTTTTTAATCATTCCTTCATGTCAAAGCAGGAAGGGTGGA
>JAUZTB010000011.1:24458634-24470215 GCA_034780895.1 Rhynchobatus australiae
GAGGAGATCCCCTTGTCTTCTGGCCTGTATTTATCCCTCAGCTGGCATTATCGCTGCAGATTATCTGGTTGTCATTGTGTTGCTGTTTGCGGGAGCTTACTATGCACGAGTTGGCTGTTGAGTTTCTTGCATTACAGTTGGTGACTGCAGTTCAGAGATACTTCAATGGTGTCAAAAAACAGGGATTCACTACAAGGGATGTGAAAGGCGCTATAGAAATGCACGTCTATAATTAGAAGCATTAATTGTAAAGCAAAAGAACTTTCAGGCCTGTGATTAAAATCCAGCATCTTCAATTTCCTTTCATCCTGTTCCAACTCTGTGAAGATGCAAGTATGTTGAACAATTTCAATGCCTGCCAATATTAATGCAGTCCAGCAGTAAGTATTATCTTTTAATTAAATATTTTCATACTCTTCTGACCTCGTAATTAAAAGTTGTTGTATAATGCAAGCTGCAAAGCAAAAATGTTGTTAAAACAAAATCCTTGACGGCCTTAAATGCTCATTAGTAAAGGGCAAAATTCATAGACTATGCAATGCTCAGGCAAGGCAGAAGACTTTGTCTTTGGGGCCCCTTTAATGCATGTTAAAGAAAGGATATGCATTTCTGTAGCACCTTTCAGGAGCATCTTAACAACCGATGAAATACTTTTGAAGCATGGTTACTCTTGCAATACTGGAAACACAGGCACCAATTTACACACCAATATACAGAGGCTGCATATCTCGCAGTAAGTGACTCGCCTCCTAATACCCCTTCAACAAGGCAAAAGTCAGGAGCACTTACCAAGGTGAGTGCAGCTCCAACAAATCAAGAAGATCGACACCACCCTGGACAAAGCAACCCACCCCAACCACCAACATAAACGGTCATTCCCTCCACCACTGGCACACAGCGGCTGCTATGTGTACTGTCTACAAAATGCATTGCCGTTACTCACCCAGGCTGCTCTGACAGCACCTCCCAAACCTGTGATCTCTATTACCAAGAGGGACAAGACTAGCAGGCACATGGGAACACCACCACCTGGCAGGTTCCCCACCAGGTCACACACCATCCTGACTTGGAAATCAATTGCCATTCCTTCATCATCACAGAGTCATAGATTTACATAGCACGGAAACAGGCCTTTTGGCCCAACTCTAATGCCAACCAAGTTGCCTACCCAAGCTAGTCCTATTTGCCTGCATTTGGCCTAAATCCCTCTGAAATTTTCTATTTGTGTACTGTCCAAATATCTTTTAAATATTGGAATTCTACCCACCTCTACCACTTCCTCTGGCACAGGCTCTAAATCCTAGAACTCCATTTCTAACAGTGCCTTCAAAAATGGACAGAAAAATACAGCAAACGCATCTGCAGCCCTGTTTCACTGGTGTCAGATGTGGGGATAAATATTACTCAGTGCACTGCTGAAATCTGCCCTGCTTTTGGATGTCATATTCTAGCTGAGAGGCCACTCCATTGTAATGAACCTCTTTGAGAGCCCACCTGCTGAAATCTGGTTGTGTCCAATTGCTTCATTTGTAGTTGACGCTTGCGTTGGCCTGAGGAAGTTGTTTTTGGATGCACATTTAGAAACTGGGTGTTGTTTCTACAAAGGAAATAATGACACATGGCAGCTCTGCAAGCAGGATCTTACTGGCATGATCTTTTAAGGTCACAAGTGCAAATTCTTTCGGCCTGCATTGTGTTAAAGTAGAGATCCTGAATGTAAATGACAGCACTGGTGGTTTCCAAGAGAAACTATTCTGGCTGTTAAATCTCTGAGGCTGTGGATCTCAGTGAGTGTGGCGTGCACACGCGATCCAGATGTTGAAGCCAACTTGGCCACTAGACCCGCTAGCTGCCTGCTAATGATTATTTTGCCCAGATGATTGAGGAACCCGCTTTAGTTGGAAAGTCGCCAATGCTGGTTGTTGGAAAGCCCTATCAAAAGAGAAGCGATTGGCCTGTTAGTTGATGATGGCTTCCAATTGGTCACTGCCTCAAGACAACTCCTTACTTAATCCTCGCTAATAATCCACAGGCTCCCCCTATTGTGGTCACAGCCCCTGCACTGAGGCAGTTCCCTGAGTGCAAACACCAGAAACTTGAAGCCTTGTAACTTTGGAACACCTAGTGAGTGTCTGATGCTCATCCATCTCAATCAAGTGATGTGCTGGTCCAATATCTGGTGACCTTGGGCTGGCCTGTTCAAGCAAAAGTCTCCACCTCCAAGTCCCAGGACAAGAGAATTTCAAGAGCTCAGAATTCTGGGGATCGTCTACCTACAAAGTCCCAGAGGTTTAACGTTCTTGCAAGTCTGGTACTGGCATTGATCCAGTTACTTTTGGTTTTCATTCCCGCTTCATGACCTGCCTTCCCAACTCCCAAAGGATATGCCAGCTGTTTCCGTGGGCCTCACTCTACAGCTTCTGGATTTCCAGGCACCTGTCCGGTTGGTTTGATCCAAAGTTCAGCTTGGTGCCCCTGTCCCGCAACACAATCTTGCCCCTGCTATAGGAATAGTTGAGTAATTGCAGGTTATAGAATTGTTCGGCACAGAACCAGGCCCTTCAGCCCAACTGGTCCATGCTGACCAAGGTGCCCCATCCAAGCTAGTCCCATTTGCCAACATTTGGCCCATAATCTTTTAAGCCTTTCTAATCCATGTACCTGTCCAACTGTCTTTTAAAAGTTGTTATTGTACCTGCCTCAACCACTTCCTCTGGCAGCTCATTCCGCATGGATACCACCCTTTGTACAAAAAATTTGCCCATCAATTTCCTATTAAATCTCTCCCCTCAAACCTATGCCCTCTTGTTCCTGATACCCCAACCCCAGGAAAAAGACTGTGTGTGTTCACCCTATCTATGCCTCTCATGATCTCATACACCTCTGTAAGACCACCCCTCATTCTCCCACACTCCAATCAAATAAGTTCCAACCTGCTCAACCTCTGTCCATAACTCAGTCCCTCAAGTCCTGGCAACATCCCCTGCACTCCCCCCAGTTTAATAACATCTTTCCAATAGCAGAGCAACCAAAACTGGACACAATACTCCAAGTGCGACCTACTGGAGTTATTTGATTAGTAGAGTAGATAAGGGGGAACCAGTGGATGTGATGTACTTAGCTTATTGGAAAGCTTTTGAGATGGGCCCACACAGGATTACGACAATTTGAGGGGTGATATGACACAGATGGAGAACTGGCTATTGGACAGAAAGCAATGAGTGGGAATACATGAACCTCTCTCAGGCCATCAGGCCGTGACTAGTGAGCCCTGCAGGGATCGGTGCTTGGGCTCCAGATTGCCACCATCTATATTAACGATCTGGCTGAAGGCATCAAATGTTGCAAGTCAGCTGGTGATACCAAAGCCAGTGGAATTATGAGCTATGAGGCGGATGCGATGGGGCTTCAAGAGGACACAAGCACACTCAGTGAGTCGAGGGAAGGGGGGGGCAGGTGGAATGTAACGTGAAATAAATCTGAGTTCACCCACCAAACTGTCTTCATCTCAGCTTCCCCCAAGGTCATTCTCTCTTCTCCCCTCTCCCATCAGGCAGAAGATACAGGAGCCTATAGTGGGAGACTTGTAACAAATGTAAACTTTACCATAACTGTTGCTACTATTAATAGGCCTCTTACCATTATTTTCTTCCCCTAGTTATTCCCACACTATCTCAATGCAAATTTCTGATCTTCTGAACAAAGCTTCATTTTCATTACTATCCTCATGTTATACTTTATTATTAAAGCTACCCTTCTTTTCCATTCTGTGCATCTTCCCAAGCATAAGATACTTTGGAATACCATGATTAACTGTATCTGTGTTGCTATTTTATCTACTTTTTAAATAAATACTTCAAATGTTCAATGTTGACATGTTATTATTTTTCCTTGCCCCTACTTGGCTGCTGCACAATTACCTTTATATATGTTTTGTCCCTTCCTGTCACATTCTGCTTACCATATTGTACCCTCCCAACTCTCTTTATATTTCCCCTTACCTGATTCAATACTGCTCCCTACCACTACCATAATTGAGATGGTGTTAATTTACAGCTCTAGTTATATGATTTTCGGGACCCAATTTTCCAGCTCAATTCGCATAAAACCTCTCTAGGCAGCACAGTGGTGCAGTTAGTTCTGCTGACTCGCGGCTCTGATAATCTCTGTTCAGTCCTGAGCTCAGTACTGCCTGTGTAAAGTTCACACGTGTTCCCTGTGACTGCTTGGGTTTCTGGCAGATGCTCTGGTTTTCTCCCACATATCAAAAAATGTGGGTTAATTGGCTACTATAAGTTGCCCTTTAGTAGGTAAATGGCAAAAGAATCAAAAGTGAGTTAATGGGTTTGAGAGAGAGGATCATCTGCAGGCTATAAGGAAATAAGAGGAGGAATGGTACTGAGATTGCTCAGCAAGCAGTTGGCATGGATCAGATAGTTTGAATGGCCTCCTTCTGTAATACAGTAAGTAAGTTTAATCTGTCATAGTGGAACCTCTTTCCTACATACTTGTGTCATTACCCAAGACTCAAAATCCTGAGTTCTGTCAATATAGGTCTTTGACCTGTTTCTCTTTCCAATGATGTTGCCAGAACTTTCTGTTTTAAAATCTAAACAGAATTTTCTGTTTTTAAATTAGCTCCTTAATTTATTTGACCTCAGCTTAATTCACATATGATCAGACAATAATCTAGATATTCACTTTTATCATACTCCTTGATAATTTAGACCTTGGCTCATCAGACTAACTCATGGAATTTCTTTCTTAGTTTACCCATAATGTAGGAAATGAAAATGTAAAATAGGATGCTAACATCCTACATCCCATTCACACTGTTACACAAAGACTATACCAAACAACTCTACTGATCCTTAAAACTAAATTGTTTACTGCAGTCATAAATTGACACTACAAATGTTTATATTTCCAGTGGAGCTGTGATTATATAGTTCTTTCCAAGCTGCTTAAGTGAGGCACTAACATCTTCAAATCTAGCACTTGGCATTTACTGGAGATTTCTTGGTATAAATCTTTTGCATTATTGTTGATCTATCTCCATATTTCCATAACTTCTGGCAGAGTTAGTTTTAGATAGAATAGTGTCCATTCAGAAGCCCAGTGGAGAGAAATATATTCCTGTGGGATTGAATGAAAATTAAGCAAGATAACTAAAATTTAGTGCTTCAGAAATCAAATGCAAAACTGAAGTTTTGGTATCTGCATGCACTTGCTATTCTCCATAGTTTCTGTGAATACAGAAATTGTCTCATGCTGATCCAAAGAACATCAATATTTGGACATTCTTATACTTTGGAAAGAAGTACTATTTATTTGGTTAATATATTTTGTGGAAAATATGGCTAAAGTTATTTTGTGTTGTAACCATAAATTCACATTTTTGAAAACAAGGAAACAGCTATCTGATTCAAGGTCCAATATACGCAAATAACNNNNTACATAATGATCACATCCTTTTGGCAAAACATTCAAGTATTTCCAGACTATTTATAATAACACAGATTTCTTCAACTGCAACAGCAAATTTTAGTATGCAAAACATTAACTTACAAAGGTTTGGATTAAATTAAAAGGAAAAGACTTCCTTGTAAGTGTATATAAAAAAAACTGCAAATAGATATACGGTACAAGTGGTTGCATGGAATATATTTAATTGATGCTATTACTCGCAGCAGTCACATTTGAAATGGTGCCATCAGTACTGCATTCATTAAAAGAATTAAGGAAGCACTGCATCAAAATATCACTGTAAAATAATAATATTTTGAAACCAGGCTGAATATTTTAGAACAATTTGTTAGTTTGTAGTTAGTTATTCTTATAAGTGTAATCCCTACTTTTACTGTGTTGACTAATCTCAAATCCATCATACTTATGTACTTGAAGTTTGACAATACAGTCATAAATAATGCTTCAAATATACTTGTCAAATATTGAACAAGTTGTCAGTTTGATTCCATATTTAGTCACCTAAATTACATGCAGTTTATAGTTAATCACGATTAGTACGCAACACAGATTAGCTTTTAAATTAATTTGATCTTTTGCATCCATTAATTGTGAGGTTACAGATCCACCTTTTATTCCTTTACATTAATAAGCAGAAAATTAACGGCTATCTATTTCAGATTTTCCAGAAATTTTCACTGAAGGGTGAAATTGGCTTCCAGTGGAGTTGTTGGCACTTATTGCAAACTGTCCATTTTTATATCCACAATGGGATGTTGATTCACCAATGCTTCTTTTACTCTATTAACAATAATTAATATCACTCCATAGTGTTTCATTGCAACAATCTCTCTGTTACAACCATAGTTTCTTTCTTATACTTTCCAAAGTATAAGAATGTCCAAACTACGTCTTCAACAATCTCAATAATCAATCCACATGAAATGTGACAGTGGAATTTACAAATTTGCATTTCCAGCATAGAGCTTCTTGTAATCAGAAGGGTAAATGAGTAAGATTTTACATGGTATGAATTTATTCTCCTTTGAAAAGAATGTTTTTCTAATAGTGAATGCAACTCTGACAGGATAATTTCTAGTAAACTACTGAGATTAATGGTACTTATTCAATATATTCCATGCAAGCATTATATAGAACAGATAAGAGCAAAAGAAATCAGGACTTATCTATAATTGTGGACTCAATTCCAAAAAAAGATAGTTTTGTGGTTCAGAATAACTTCACTTTTCCAAACTAAGTTTCGATTTAGTTCAGAACTGCCCATTTGTAATAAACATTAATCCAATTTAAGCCTATTGCCATTTTCTTTGTTGGTTAAAAAAATATACAGGTGTTGCTGTATACAGGAACTGTTGCCCACAGTTCAAAGTGGAAAAATACATGTTAATAAATTGAAGTGACAAACCTGTTTGAAAAAGAACTTTGGTAATCAAGCTTCAGTTACTTTCAAAGTATTTTACAATTACAAAGAGTGGGCAAGAACCTCCAGCTTATTTGTTTATGGACAGATTGAATGTTACAGATTTCAGCAAACTGCAGAAGTTGATAATCCAGTGACGTGGTTACCAAATTTTCTCCAACTATAAGCAAAAAACAAACTGCTGGAGGAACTCTAGATAAGAGTTGAGATGAAAGGTCTCAACCCAAATCGTCGACTGTCAATTTCCCTCCACAGATGCTGCCTGATCTGCTGAGTTCCTCCAGCAGTTTGTTTTTTGCTCCGAATTCCAGCATTTGCAGTCTCGTGTTTCTGATTTGTTATTTTCCCTAATTTCCTACCTTCCATTTAAAATGACTTTTTAATTTCACTACACGCCTTATTTTGCCTGTGAATTTGCTTTTTTTTTCCCCTTAGGCAATCCCTTGATCAAGGATGACTTGCTTCACTCTTCTTTTGTGGTTTTGAGTGGTTGATAAATCAAAATGGGAACTGCAGACTCTTCCACAGATGGGATATCAAGTGTCTAATGGGGCAAGCAGGTGGGCAATGTGTGAGTTGCTGAGTTCTTTCTGCTACTCATGCAAGGCTTTTGTGTGCTCCTGATGTATGCACTTGAGTTTCTCAAACAATCCCAAACAGTCCTCCACTTTGAGAGGTTATTGGCAAGAGATTCCAGAGAGTAAGTGGAAATGTTGGATTTCTTTTAGGAGACTTTGAACACATCCTTGAATCTCATTCTCTATCCACCTGGTAATCTCTTCCCCTAACAGAGCTTGGAATAAAGTGTCTATTTTGGGAGTCTGGCATCAGGCATGTGAAAGTAGCCTGCCCAACGGAGCCATCTTTGGCTTATCAGTTACCCCAGAATCCACAGAACCAGAGTGTCAACAGGTCATCTTCAATCCTGAGAGACCATCTAAGAATAGCAGCTTCCCCAGTGTCTATAGCTAGTACTTTAAGCTATTATGCTGACTCCTACTAACCATCAAAAATGTTTCTATACTTTCTCCCCTCTAACACAAGTGATTTCTATGCCTTGAAGCTTCAACTTATCCAATCAGCTATTTCTGCTGTTTCCCATTTTCCTGTTTTTCATAGAGTCAAACTTTCCCCTTAGTCTTAGGTTTTCTTATCAAATGTCTCATGCTCTCTTCAAATTCATATTGTCCAAGAGACTTACCTTTTGTTCCTTTGATGCTATTCACAATAATGAGAAAATGCCTATGTTTCTAGGCCAACATCTCTTTAACTTTTAATTGACTGTGATATTCAATTAAATTTTAATATGAATTTAACTAGGTCATATCAATTATGCACAGTTGCTAACTCTGGCACAAGATACAATTGTGGTCTTACGAAACAAGTAACTAATTAACAATGTTCTGAGATCATATGGGTATTGGAAACGTGCAACTTCTTTGTTGGAAATGTATTTTTCAAGTGTACTTGCATTGCATCACATTGTGCCCATTTTCCTTTTTAGCAGGCTTTGTCTTGCAGGAGCTAAACTAGCAGATAGGCCTGTTTGTCTTTCTTCTGCCTGATTTAATGTATAATAAAAATGCTGGAGTTTCACAAAAGCGCTGAAATTTATAGGAATATATTTAAATTACTCACAGCAAGGATAACTCGTGTGTCTATGCAATGAGCCAGCTTATATGAAATAGATGCGTCTGAGAATGTATTATCTTGTCGTTGAAAGACAGATCTTACAATTAGTGAACCAGCAAAAAGGAAAATAATGTAATTTTAAACCAGAAGCAAAAGCATTAACAGAAAATAAAAATCAGAGAGCAAATTGCAAATGTAGAAACAGGTAAGTTAATAAATCAATATAAAATAATTTAGCAGAAGGGATCACAGATAGCAGGACAAAGTCAGCAGAAGAGAAAATCAAACCGACCAGTGGTAAATGGAAAATAGTCTTAAGCATGGAACTTTTTTGATCCCACAAAGGCTGTCAACACCTCTTAATAGTCATTTCCTTCCTTATATGTTTCCTCTGGAGTACCAGGGAAACATATAAGGAAGGAATTGACTATTAAACTAGCACATGGCTTTCCAGTGTGCTTTGAAGACTCTCTTTCAGATATGTGGGCAAAGAGGGATGCTTTTTGTCCTAAGAAGTGGTAAGGCTTTCTGATAGCAACTCTACTGCAATGCAAAACATACAATGGAGATCAATATCCAGAGCATTAGCATCCCTGACAAAGCTAAAATAAGAAAAGTTTAATGACCTAACTAGAGCAGCTGCGAAATGAATACTGGTCTTTTATCCTCTGCTCTCACTGCAAGCTGCAATACTCTTCATACTGCACTCATATACAATTACTAAATCACATCTCATCAGAACTCCTCTCTTCACATTGAAACAGTAACTTTTTTTGGAATCAATACCCCTCAGATGGTTTCCTACAAATTACAAGTCAGTTAGATCACTACAACAAGCAAATTCAATAGGCACAATCTGCAGTACCTCACAAAACTGTTTCTAAAAGAATGTTTCATGCAGGATAAGGTCTACCACCATTCCAGATAGCATATTGCATACAAAGGAAATGGAGTCTGCCTATCCATTCCAAAAAAAATGTCTGATGCAAGCAGAAGAGAATCAAATCTATGTCAGCTTACAATTACAATCTCAACAGCTATTTTTCTACCAATTTTTTGTGCCTTTATTACATTTGAAGGCCAGATCTCTGTAAGAATTTGCAAGTCTTATCTGCAACTATTATCTTCAAATCCTGCCATGTTTCCCTGCCCATCACCTTGAATAAGCTAGTGTTATCATTGGAGTGGACAAACATTGACTGACTCTGAAATACTACACCTTGGGTTCATTTCAATGCTGATTCCATAGTCATTTCATTTGCAAATTCAATACTCCCTTCCTGGATTTTATTCTCCATTGTCTGTCTTCATCAGTTCCTTCCACTCAGTCATACAGCTTGATTCTTCGAAAGAGAAAAGCAGGTCTTTTTCCATCATGTCAATTCCTAAGTGCGGGGACTTCTTTTTAAGTTCCAGTTCCAACTAATAACTCATTGCAGTTTTCCAGTTCAATGCTCTGATACAGTCTGTCTCTCTTGTGCTTTTCCTAATAGCCACCCCATTTTTTGGGTGCAGACTTGTGGTTGCATTTATGATTTTCCCAGGCACTTCCAGTCTCCACTTTCACCAATGCTGCACTTCATTGCCCATTTTTTCCCTTCCTTTCCCTTGAATCGGAATCAGATTTATTATCACTGACCCATGTCGTGAAATTTATTGTTTTGCCGCAGCAGTACAGTACGTAAAGATTTATAAGTGACAAAAATAAATAAGTAATGTGAAAGGGGAATAACAAGGTAGTGTTCATGGACTATTCAGAAATTTGATGACGGAGGGGAAGAAGCTGTTCTTGAAACTGCTGAAGCAAATGCAAGCTTATGATCTGAGGTTCAATGATTATTCTGTTGACATATTATTAGTTTCAGATGAAGGAGAAGGTATTCCTAGCTTTTCACTGCATTCATTCGCAAGGCTTGAGAAATTTTCAAGTACAAAGATTGATGACATTGTCTTGCATAGCTTTTTCTCTTATTTACTCCTCCACAATCTTTCAGTGGCATACCATCACTTTCCTCTACATCTTTCACAAGAGCAGCACTTCCCCTGGATAGAGGAGAATTCTTCTAATTAGGTCCCTTCATGTATTTAATAATTCTGAAAGGAGATAATGCATCTCATCAGGGAACACTACATTGGTATTGGTATATGATTGGCCACATAGTCGTGAGTGTATAGGGAGTAGAGTAGAGGGCTTAGGACGCAGCCTTGTGGGGCACCAGTGTTGAGAATAATTGTGCCAGACGTATTAGACATAGAAACATAGAAAAACTACAGCACAATTCAGGTCCTTTGGCCCACAAAGCTGTGCTGAACATGTCCCAACTCTAGAAATTACTCGGCTTACCCACAGCCCTCTGTTTTACTCAGCTCCATGTATCTATCCAACAGTCTCTTAAAAGACCCTATCGTATCCGCCTCCACCACCGTCGCCGGCAGCCCATTCCACGCACTCACCACTGAGTAAAAAACTTACCCCTGACATCTCCGCTATATCTACTCCCCAGCACCTTAAACCTACGTCCTCTCGTGGCCACCATTTTAGCCCTGGGGAAAAGTATCTGACTATCCACCTGATCAATACCTCTCATCATCTTATACACCTCTATCAGGTCCCCCCTCATCCTCCTTCGCTCCAAGGAGAAAAGGCCAAATTCCCTCAACCTGCTTTCATAAGGCATGCTCTGCATTCCAGTCAGCATCCTCATAAATCTCCTCTGCACCCTTCCTATGGCTTCCACATCCTTTCTGTAGTGAGGCGACCAGAACTGAGCACAGTACTCCAAGTGGGGTCTGACCAAGGACCATATAGCTGTAACAATACCTCTCGGCTCCTAAATTCAATTCTCCGATTGATGAAGGACAACACACCATATGCCTTCTTAACCACAGAATCAACCTGGACAGCCGCTTTGAGCATCCTATGGACTCGGACCCCAAGATCCCTCTGATCCTCCACACTGCCAACAGTCCTACCATTAATACTATACTCTGCCATCATATTTGACCTACCAAAATGAACCACTTCACACTTATCTGGGTTGA
>JAUZTB010000011.1:25523843-25534496 GCA_034780895.1 Rhynchobatus australiae
AGGGGCAATTTACAGTAACCAATTACTTTTCAATCAGTATGTCTTTGACATGTAATAGGAAACCAGAGGACCTAGAAGAAACCCACATGGTCAAAGCAAGTACATGCAAACTCAACACAGACAGCACCTAGGGTTGAACCCAGGGCATTGGACCTTTGAGGCAGCAGTACAGGACCATACCTTTCCACAGATGCTGCTTGACTGAATGAGTGCTTCCAACATTTTCAGTCACCTCAGAACTCACAGACAGGAGTGGAAACACATCATCCTCGTTCCTGAGTGACCACCTTAGAAGAAAAAGTAAGAGACTATCAATTCTAGTGATAAAATATTCTACGTAGTATGTTATAAGAGAGCATAATTACCACCTTAATGATTTTAACAAAACATTGAATGAGTTGAACAATAAGCCAGCTTGTGCATAACATTTACCAATTAAAATAAAAATATGTTGGAACTAACTACAGACAAAAAAAGAAAGTAAGTCAGTTTTCTTTTAAAAGTGTAAGGTCTTTAAGAATCAAAATGGATAAAATACAATTATATTTAATTTATACAACAATTCAACATTCCTGTACAGGCAAATTACACAAGAATAAAAAGTCACACAAGAACTCCGGGATCCAGAGTTGCTAATTCAGAGATTTGACAAAATGTTACTTCAGCGGGACCTTGAGTTGGGATGGCACTGCAGGGATTTCTTAGATTAGAAGCTCCTAGATCTGAAAACTAAGTTCAGATAATGTGGATATTAAAATAAAACATTGCAGAGTAACACTGAGGTGAAAAGAGTGTGCAAGTGTCCGAACAATTAGATCTCCAGCACTTAATAATATGCAGGAAGAAGTAAAGAATATTAGATTACTATGGCAGCAGAAATTTGGAAGCTAAACTTTCCTGATTTGGATTAATGAATTTCTTAGCATAGTTCTTATTGGTGAAAGCATCTGAATAGATTGTCTACTCGGCTTCTAGCAGATTTGTACAATGTTAGGAGATGTCCAAAAGGACAAGGGAAAATGATACTCAATAATTATACAAATGAATAGATTTGTATTTAGAACTAATTATCAATAATATAAATACAAAATATGAGAATGGGGTTATTAAGTATCCCATCAATTTATAAGCTTTCTTCTTCTTTTCCACACAAGATGTTGTACAAGACGCCTGTGAGGCCACATTTGGAATATTGTGTTCAGTTTTGGTACACTGCTATGGGAAACATACCATTAAACTGTAAAGAGTGCAGAAGAGATTTTCAAGGATGTTGCCTGGACTTGAGGGACTGAGTTATGGAGAGAGGTTGAGCAGGTTGGAACCCTACTCATTGGAATGTAGGAGAATGACAGGTGATTATTGAGTTGTGTAAGATCATGAGGGGCATAGGCAGTGTGAACGAACACAGTCTTTTTCCCCAGGGTTTGGGAATCAAGAATGAGGGTGAGAGGGGAGAGATTTTATAGGAACCTGAGGGACAACTTTTTCACCCAGAAGGTGGTCAGTATATGGAATGAGCTGCCAGAGGAATTGGTTGAGGCAGGTCCATTAACAACATTTAAAAGGCATTTGGACAGGTACATGGATAGGAAAGGTTTAGATGGATATGGGTCAAACATGGGTAAATGGGATTTTTGGTAGGCATGGACCAGCTGGGCCAAAGGGCCTGTTTCCATGCTACATGTCGTTATGACTCTATGACAATGGCAAAATCTGGGTTAAGGTTTTGAGTATCTTTCTAACTGGTAAATATATATATTCACATGAGGCTTAATTTTCAATTTGAAGAAGCAAATTAGAGGAATAGTTGAAAAAGAATTTGTGTAACAATTTCCCAATCCTTGACCTCCTAATATAGCATAAATACACAAACATAAAGCAGGCGTTGATCACTTGGCCCTTTGAGCCTGCTCCACCATTCAGTAAGATCATGGTTAATCTGACTGTATCCTCAACACTGCATTCCCATCTTTTTATGGTATCTATTTATTGCATATAAGAGATTAATATGTCAATAGAGGTTTAGGCAAATTGAATGCTACAGTAGGTATATTTCCAAAACATTCCCTGTGTAATCTATAAAGATCAGAACAACAAAAAGATAAGAGTATTAGCTTAGTAATTATGCTCAATATTACAAGAAATGTTGTTATGTTTATCAGTGATACTGGATATTATTCAGATTACATAGTACTACACAATATGTTTAGAAATCTGAAGTACATTTTTGAGTAGTGTTAAAGAAGATTCGCCTTGCATCATGCTCTATGTGGGAATGCTTTTCAGATGCAAAATTGAAAAGATATTCCATGCCCAGCAAGTCACTTTTCATTTTTAATAAGAACAATATCACATCAACTCTTTGGCCAGAGGGTCATAGAGTCCTAGAGCACAGAAATGGGCCTGTTAGCCACCATGTTTATGCCAACCATTTTGCCCATTCATACTAATCCCATCTGTCCACATTATGTCTGTATCCTTCTATGCCTTGTCTATTTAAGTGCCCATCTAAATACATCCTCTGGCAGCAAGTTCCAAATACCAACCACTCCCAGTGCAAAAACTCTTTTCCCCTCAAACTCCCTTTAAAGCTCAATCCTCTTATCTTAAATCACGCCCTTTTGTTTTTTGATACCTTTACCATAGGAAAAAGGTTCTGACTGTCTACCCTGTCTATGCCTCTTATAATTTTCCATCCCTCTATCAGGTCACCTCTTAGCCTCATTCACTCCAGGGAAAACAAACACAGCCTATCCAATTTCTCCCCATCCCTATAACTAAAGTCCCCCAAACCAGGCAACATCCTGATGAATCTCCTCTGCAATGTCTCCAACACAACCACGTCCTTTCTATATTGTGACAACCAGAATTCCACACAGAACTCCAAATGTGGTCTAACCAGTGTTCTGTAAAGTTGCAACATAAAATCCCAATTTTTATATTCCATGCCTTTACCTAAGAAGGTAAGCATCCCATATGTTTTCTTCATCATCATATCTACATGAGTCACCACTTTCAGGGAATGTTGCACTTGAACCTCAAGGTCCCTCTGTTGACCAACATTCCTAAGCACCCTACCATTTACTGCATATATCCTACCCCTAAATGACTTCCCAAAATGTATCACCTCACTCTTGTTGGGACTAAATTCCCTCTGCCAATATTCTGCCCAACCTTCCATCTGATCCATATCTTGCTGCAGCCTCAGACAGCCTTCCTTACTATTCACAACATCACCAACTTTTGGGTCATCTTCAAACTTACCAATCATACCTCTCCATCCATATTCAAGTTATTAATATATATCATAAACAACAAAAGTCCCAGCACTAATCCTGCAGCACACCACAGGTCACAACTTTCAATCAGAAAAACATCCTACCTCTATGATTGAGAGCCAATCACCAAGCCAATTTTTGATTCAATTAACCAGCTTGCCTTGGAGCCCATGTGCCATAACTTTCTGGACCAGCCTATCATGCAGGACCTTGTGAAATGCCTTACTAGGCGTGCATGGTAGTGTAGCAGTTAGCATAATGCTATTACAGTGCCAGCGACCCAGGTTCAATTCCAGCTGATGTCTGTAAGGAGTTTGTACATTCTCCCCGTGTCTGCATGGATTTCCTCTAGGTGATCTGGTTTCCTTCCACATTCCAAAGACATAGAGGTTAGGAAGTTGTGGGCATGCTAAGTTGGCACCAGAAACGTGGCAACACTTGTGGGCTGCCCCCAGAACACTCTACACAAAAGATGCATTTCACTGTGTGTTTTGATGTGACTAATAAAGATATCTTATTTTAACTTATAAAGTCAATATAGACAATGTCCATGTATCTTCTTCAGTATCTTCACAAAAAACTCAGTCAAATCAATGAGACTACTTCCCCCACACAAAGCCATGCTGACTATGTCTGATCAGCCCCTAGCCTTTCCAAATGTACATAAACGCAATCTCTTAGGATTTTCTCCAATAATTTCCCCACCACTGATGTAATGTTCATTCGCCTGTAGCTTCCTGGTTTATCCCTGCTGCCCTTCTTAAATAAAGGGAAAACATTGGCTATCCTGCAGTCTTTTTGCACCATAACTGCGCCTAATGAAAATGCAAAATCCTCCATCAGGGCTCCAGCTAACTCCTCCCTAGCTTACCATACCAACCTGCGGATTAATTAACCCTTATGCATCCTATCATATCTAACATCTCATTTTTAATACTAACCTGCTTCAGATTATCCACATATTCCACCTTGAACTCAATATCTTCCATACCCTTCTCCTTGGTGAATACAGATGAGAAGAATTCACTTAGGACCTAACCACAGCACTTGACTCCATACATAGATTACTCTTTTGGTCACTAAGGGGACTCACTCTTTCCCTGGCTACCCTCTTGCTCCTGATAAACTTACCTAATGAATTGTACTTTTCCTTAATCTTATTTGCCTAGGATATTTTGTGGCCCCTTTTTGTCTTCCTGATTTCTTTCTTTGGTTCTCTCCTACACAATCTATATTCTTTGTTCAATAGAATAATTCATTAGTGTTTAAGCTGCAGCTTGCATTGTGGCTGACACGGACAGCTCTAGTTTTGACACAGATGCAGTGAAAATTGATTGACTCATGGTGTGGAGGATAACTTTATTGAAAATGCAAATTGTTTTACTTGACAGCTCTGCAAAGGCTAGAACGTTGCTAGTATCAGTTACAAGGGTAAGTAACCATTTAAAATGTTGCATTTTTCATAGTCATATAGTGCATGCAGAACAATTCTCTGTGAATATCATAAGTAATTATCCAAAAGTTATTTGCATGCTATTAATATTGATTATGGTGATACTTTGCTGATATTTTCTTCCCTTACCTCACCAAGAGCCTTGCAACATGTGAATAAAATACTTTCTTTGTGAATTGAACCAGATGGAATTCACACTACTTAATCAGCAAGAAATATACATTTGTGTCTGTGAAATGTCACATGATTCACAAGTTTCTAGAGATATTGGCTTGTTAACTAAAATGTAAGCAAGAATCAAAATGAACAGGTAAATTTTGGTTCATATTATAAGAATCCAATGGTTGTTATACTAATATAGCATGGAAATATAAATCAGAAAACTAAATAGACTGAAAGGTTTACTTCTTTAATTAAAAATGCATCAAGCAAATCTCAGCTTCATTACATTGGTCCACCAGGAATAAGAAAATAATATCCAGTGTCAAATTGTGCAGGTTGTCTATTGAAGAGGGCTAATAATATGGTCACAAGAGGTAAAATGAACAATCTCAAAGATGGAAATAGCATAAGGAAATATTGGTCATTATATATGGGTGTGTGCCTAATCAACCAAGACCTGAATAATATTCACAGACCAGAAAGATAAATGGCTAAGGCCCACTCTTACTCAAAAAAGCTGGATTCGGAAAAGACTAATCAATTTGGCATGGATGGTGGCATTCAAGGCAAAATAACCTAAGTATGAATTACATTGAGTAGTTTTCTAAGAATAATCATGATTGTCTGTAATATCTTAATTTTCTGCCAGTGGTACCAATTTTATTTGAGTTGATACTATTCATATTTACTATTACAGTGAACAGAAGCTAGATACCTGATGAAATGAGTTGAATTATGCATGTAACAGCAAAGCACAAGAAGTTTCTCAGAAACCACATCAAAATGAAATAGATTTCTTTGGCAAAAAAATATGATGACGCCAACTACAGCTGGTAAAAAGCTAACCCATATGATTTTGAGTATACTATTTTACAAAATGGTCTACTGGAATAATTTGAAATTGTAATATTAGTAGAGGCACACACAGCCATTACAACAGCTGCCTCACAGCTCTGCTGATTTGGGTTCAATCCTGACATTCGGTTCTGCCTGTGTGGAGTTCATACATTCTCCTTGTGTGTTGTCTCCAAACTCTCTGGTTTCTTCCCACAACTCAAATATGTGCAGGTTGGTAGAATCACAGAGGTATACAGCACGGAAACAGGCCTTTCAGCCCAACTTGTTCATGCTGATCAAGGTGCCTTTCTGAAATGCATTTCCCTGCATTTTGCCTCCTAACCTTTCCTATAACTGACCGTATCCAAATGTATTTTAAACATGTAATTGTATCCGCCTCTACTATTTGCTCTGGCAGCTCATTCCACATATCCACCATCCTTTGTGTGACAAACTTGCCCCTCAGGTCCTCTTTAAATCCCTAGGAAAAAGAATGTGATCACCCAACTTATCTATGCCCTTCATGATTTTATAAACCTCTATAAACTTATCCCTCAGCCTCCTTTGCTCCAGGGGAAACAGTCCCAGCCTATCCAGTTTGTTGCCATAACTCAAGCCCTCCAGTGCTAGTAGGTTAATTGGCTTCTTTAAATTGCCCCTAGTGCATATGTGAGTGGAGAATCTAGGGGAGAGTTGATGGGAATCTGAAGAGAATAAAATTGGATTATTTAGGATTAATGTAAATTGAGTTTGATGGTCAGCATAGATAATGGGCAGAAGGGCCTCTTTCTGTGCTGTACGACTCCACGAGATTGTGAAATCAACAACGTGATTTATTTTTATTTCAGTTTTGTATAGTGTTAAGCAGGACTATCCATTCACGAACATTAATTGGTTTGCCTTAATTTAAGAACAGCATACATCTGGCAGTAAACCAGGGGTGCTTGAAATTTGAAATAAAACAGGATTTGCTGACTGATCTATGGCAAAAGAAAAAAAAGATTGATGACCTTTCGTCAGAATTAGACATTGGTGCAATTAATCCACTGCCGAGGTTCCTGTTGTAATCAAGCCCACACATTAAAGATGACACCACTGGTCTTGTCTGTCAATCTGGAATGCCTAGTGTTGCCAACACTTGATGTAACGAAGTGAAAATATATTCAGTTTTTGAGCAGGATCATTTCAATGAAGAATTTACCATACTTGAAAATATTAAAACCGTGAAATTCAGTGTCAATGCCTCCAAGCATTGCAGTCAAGTGCCCTTTAAATAAAAAAAACAGAAAATGTTGGGAACACTGAGTAGGTCAGACACCATCTATACAGACGGGAATAGAAGTAACATTTCATCAGAACCGGTCATCATTCTGAAGCATTAGTTCCGTGGCTCTATGTGCAACCTGACTTGCTGAGCGCTTACAGCATTTTCTGCCCCAGGGTCCACCAGCGCTCCGCTTCCAGGCTCCTCCTTTAAATGTCCACTCACGTCATTCCTTGGGCAACGTGTGAGTGACGTGCGGAGCGCATCCAACAATGCGTTCGGAATGCGGCAGGCCTTCCCGCGCTGCATCGCGGGAGATGTAGTCATGGCATCGGCCGCCTTGGGTTCCAGCTGTCGGCGGGCCGACTACAATTCCCAGCAGGCTCAGGCGCAGACCAGACCGGAAACGACGCAGCTCCCAGCCGCTTGGTGATCAGCCTTCTCCCCATGCGCCATGTTTGTTTGAGAGAGAGAGAGAGAGAGAGAGAGAGGGAGGGCAAGAGAGAGGATGACAGGACGGGCGGCTGCAGAGGGGTTGTCCTGAGGAGAGGAAAGCGGAATGAGCATTTAGCAAGCTGTGCTCCTGGAATATGAAAGGGACAACTCCGTGATTCTCTTGCTCTCAGCGCTTGAATTGTTGAGTGCGGGCGGTGCAGCTGTCTGTCTGCAGGGATAGCTCCTGCGTCCATCCCTCCAACTTACGGGGCAGCAACTTCGCGTCTGCGGCGGCAGCTCAACTTGACGAGTCTCCACTTCTCCTGGTGGCTCTCTCGCCTTTCCTTCACTTGGCTTTGCGGAGACCATCAGCCAGGCAGTTTTATATTTTTTTTAAAATTTTTTTGCTTCTACGCGGAACCCCCGACCCGAATTTGGGAAGATTTGAAGACAGAACTCGTGTGGTTGGTTCTGAATTTCAGTTTGTTTGTTTTGCTTTCTTTTCTGACTTCAATCCGGATCATTGTTTGGAAGGAGTTGGCAGACTGAGCGGAGAGTTCTGCGGATAACACTGGGAGTGATTGTCTAATTGATAGACGGAAACAACAAAAAATGTCAAGCTGTATACCGGCGGACATGGTAAGAGACATTACACGGATCACTTATTCTTGCCGGTCTCACTCACTGCTAGTTCGCTAACGCAGTCTTTACGTCCCAACCCCTCAGTAGTGGAGGTAAGAATAAACATAAACGCAGTTCGTAAATGGTGGTGGCAGCGTCTCCTTTTCAAAGAGGAAGGTTTAATTCAACTTCGTAAAAAGGAAACCCTTTTTTCAGTTTTCACGTGTAACTGTCAGTATTTTCAACCGGCAAATCATCTAATTTAATCATACATTACATGTTGCAAGGTTGCCTTTATGAAAAGGGTCTTTATTTTAAAGGCTGGTCTGATCGACTGTGCCCGAACCTGAGACTAAACGAACAGTGATCTGCGTGGCGCGAAGATGCATTTATTTGCTTGATGCAATTTTTATGTAGTATTGTATGTATAAAGGCGTCGAAAATTGGCTAACGGGGTTTTGATGAAGCGTGTTCTTTCGAAATTCTTTTTACCTTTAACATATAAAATTTTGTTGACATAGATTTGGGGGTGGCTCATGTTAAGCATATTTAGTTAAGGCGTTATTAAATTAAAATTTAACAGATCCGGTTCACTCGTGCTCCATAAATTCATTATTTCAAGGTAAAATATGAATAGAAAATGTGCGTATTTCCATCATATTAAAATCGTAGTTGGCCATTCATTGATAGAATGAAAATACGTTGTGATCGTTTTAGGCTGAAGCTATACTTTGGTTAGCGGTTGGTGCTCATTCTTCATCGATAGGCACAGCAAGGGACAAGACAAAAATCATTTGAGTATATCCATACCTACGGACATGGAACCAATGTCAATTAAGTGACTTTTAATGTTTGCTTTTGGGGCTGAAGTGAGGATACACAATTATAAACCCAATATATTCCTCTAATAACCAAAGGTATTATCAGTAATAACATAACATGTTTTATTTCACAAGAAGCTTGGATGCCAGGCATTTTTCTTTGTTGTATTGTGTTATTGAAGACTATCTAATCAAATCTTATTAATGTGTGACCAATCCATACCAGTGCATTAACAATATCAAGTACAAGATCACAGTAGTGTTGTTTGGCAGTGTTCATATTTGCTGAATACTTAGTTGTATTTACAATAGAAATGGCAACAATAAAGCCATCTTTAAACTCATGACAGATTTCTTGGGTAATGTAAATAGGTAATAATCCAGATAAGAAAAGGTGACTTGGAAAGCAGAGCAGGTAATCAAAAAAACTGCTCAAAATCTGTAATAGAAACAGAAAATGTTGGAAATACTCAGTGGATAAGGCAGTATCTGTGGAAAACTGAATTAATGTTTCAGTTCTGATTAACAGTCTTCAACCTCAAAAGTTAACTTTTTCTGTTTTATAATTCAAAGAAAGCTGCAGTTTGACAAAGTTGCCACCTCCTTTGCATTGCTTTTAAGTTTGTAAGAACAGTATGTTAGTTAACTTTTATTTTGAACAATGCTGGATGTAATTAGTATTAGTTATTTCACACACCAAGCTCTGTTCTGTACAACAACTTATGAGGCTTACAAAGCTGAAAAGATATTTTAATTGTAATGTGAATAAGTGTGCATTATCATAGTATGGAGATATTTCATGATCTAACCAATCTCTCAAATGCTTTGGAAATTTGTTGCTAACAAAAAACAGTTTATGGCCACTAACTAGATGTGTTGCATCTTGTAAGGGACTATGTTGATTTTGCAAATGGAGGTAAATAATCATGTATATTTCATGTAGTAAATAATTTCCATTCAAATTGCATCTTCCACTCAATGTCTCAAGCATCTTGCATTCAGTTAAGTTTTTGTTTTGAAACAGTTGTTGCAGTTTAGGAAATATGGCCTTTCATTTACACAGAACAAGATCTCTCAAATGAAACTGAGATAATGACAATCCGTTTTAGTAATGTTGGGCGATAAATATTGTCCAGAGAACCAGAGGTAGCACCTATGCTACATTTGAAATCGATATTTTGCATCTTCCTGATTGAGTAGACAAGACCTTGGTTTTGGTGCAGCCTCTTTCAGGGCACTGTAGCAAGTCCTGGATCATCTGTTAAAGTCTCTGGAGACTTCTATCATTCTCATCTGAATCATAATATTACAGTTTTGAGGCTGTTTTTCTAGTATTGCCCACTGCTCACATTGATGTAGAAACTATCCATTCTGTTACAAGGTAATTTCTGCAGCAGCCAGATGCACATTAAAATCACTACAGATTTTTTTCAAGTAGGTGTTAGTATCAATTTCCCAAGAGACATGCCTTAAAAAATCAATTGTTTCACAGACATAGAAAAGAACTTTAAAATATTGAAACTTCATAGATTTATAATGCTGAATTTTGAGACTTAAATACATTGCTAGAATAAGTTATTATTTTCAAATTGCAAATTTATTGCTCATAGTAAAATAACCTTTAAAATTATAGTAAGTTTCTTTGGCAAGCTGACAAGGAAGAAGAAAGTATATGGACTATAATGAACTGTTTGTGAATTCTTTTTACTTCAGGAGCAAGAGTGAATGCAGTGTGTCTAGAAGAGATTAAAGTCTTTTTGAGCTCACAAATGAATAACACTG
>JAUZTB010000011.1:25600681-25611755 GCA_034780895.1 Rhynchobatus australiae
CACACAAAGCCCTAGGATCTTGTCTGATGGGGCAAATCACCACCTCCCATTGTCTCACTTGGCTGAAGCAGATCCTGATTGTTTTGCAAAGCTGCCTATTTAACTACACCCGATTAATGTTTGGGGTTACCTTCCACATTGATGCCTTGCTGTTTCAGTAACCCCTGGTAAACACAAATAGTCCTAACAGAGAAAGATGCTTCTATCTTTAGTTACATCCAGCCATTGTTAGCTGTTGCAACAGGGAAATCATTGATTGTTCACAATCAATAAATCCTGTCTTGGAACTAAATCAACTCAGCAGCTTTTGGATGTACCAAAGCGTGTCAAAGGAATGTTGCAAGTTAAGCCTGGCACAGAGGCATGGCAGAGATATTGGGGTGGACAATTTATAGGTTGGTTGAAGAGGGAGGTTTAGATTAAAGGGAGAGGAATACAGGGGAGAATTGTTGAAGTGCGGGTATCTTCTAGTGCAATGGAATTGGAAGAGGTTACAAAGGAAGGGAGGGCTGGACAAGGAAACAGGATGAGAGTTTTAAACAGGCATTGCTTAACTGGGAGACAATGTGCTTGACAACCACATGGGTGATGGGCGAATGGGCCATGGTGCAATTTAGGACACAAGCAGCAAAGATTCTGATGACTTCAAGTTCACAACAGGTAGACCATGATTGGATGGTCAGAAGTGTATTGGAATAGACTAGTCTAAAGGTAACAAGAGCATGAATGAGGGTTCCAGGAGATGATATGGGACAAAGGTAGTTCGACAGTTACAGAGGAAGAATTTTGTGATGGTTTAGTTACTCTGTTCAAAGCTCATCTAGGGAAAAATTAAGTTAAAGGGCTGTGAATAGTCTGGTTCAGCTTCAGATAGTTGCTATGACAGGGATGGAATCAGAGTTAAAGTAATGGGAGTTCAAGGTGGCACCAAAGACTGTTGCCTTCCTATTATTTAGTAGGAAGACATTTCTGCTCATTCAGTACAGGTTGTTGATCAAGTAGTTTTTCAATTTTGGGGCAATGGAATGAAATGATCAGGAGAGCTGTTGGTGTGACGGAACTAGGTGTTGTTGACATTTACTTGGAAAGCAATGGTCCATTTTCACCTAATGTTGCCAGGGAGCAGCATGTAGATGGGAAATGAGAGGGGGTAACAGATTCACCAATGAGATAATGGTGCAAGAGCACCAAGAGTTGCCATTACAGATGATTATCTGGCTATGACTAAGTAGGTAGGAATGGAACAGCCAAATGCATTCCCAGCAGTGCGACAGTGGAGAGATTTTGGAGAGATTCTGGTGACTGAAAACACAGATGTCATTATATTGAAAACAACAAAGATGTACATCATAAACTCACATTTAGGATGCTTAAATGCTCAGCTTGCACACATTATTTCCCCTCTGTCATGAATCCAGGTTTCCAATTTTTCTTTTTAGGATCATGCATTGCTCCCATTGATCTCTCACTGTTCACTGAGCCTCAGCTCTTATCTTTTCTGCTTGATTTTCCAATATTGTTAAATTTTTATCTATGTCCCTCTGAACAGCAACATATAGAAAAAACCATTTATAACCTCTGGCGTAATCTAATGGTTCAAAAGCTGACCATTCCTTCTGAGGTCTTCGTGTCGGACGTGTTGCTGTGGGAGAGTGCCATACTGACATCAAGTCTTTCTCCACAGGAAACCAGAGGAAATCAGAGGATCAGCTTCTGAAGACTGCTCTCTTGCATTGTCTTGGGGAAATTCAGAGTCTTTAGGGACTGAATGGATAGACCCAAAAGTAGGCTTGGACCATGTCTGCCCTGCACACATTTGATGTTGTGCGGACAGTCTTTCCCACATCTGTAGTTTCAGTAGGCAGCCAATGGTAACAAAAAAATGAGCTGTTGGATGAACTTAGTGGGTCAGGCAGCATCTGTAGAGGGAAACAGATGGTTGAAGTTTCAGACTGAGACCCTTTGAGATGAAGGGACCCAAAGTATTCTCGACCCAATGTATGATGACTCGACCCAAAGTATTCACTGCTGATTTCCCTCTACAGATGTTGCCTGACCTGCTGAATTTCTCCAGCAGTTTGTTTTTTGCTCCAGGTTCCAGCATCTGCAGTTTCTTATGTCAGCCAATGGTAACAGTACTCTTCACTGGTTGTATTTAAGTAGGTCGCTCACCTGGCACTAATTAAAGCTACTCTACACAATTTAAAGCTTGTCAGTGCCCCTTAAAAGAGCAGAGCATTATGGTGAGAATCCTTGTTGGCTAAACCTAACCTGACAAAGCGTGCGGGTTGGTTGAACATGGGAGGGAACAGGGACTTGAGATTTCTTATGTTGCAATGGTGGTCTTTATGGGGGAGATAGAAAGGAGGAGAGAAGTGCTGCTTCCACAGATGGCTAAGAGTGCCTCCAGATGCACCAGGTTACTGAATAGATAACCATGGAGGTGAAAGCCAGAAATCAACCCCGATCAGCTTTAAGATGTGATTGCAAAATGCAGATGACGGCACGTAGCAATACAATATTGGATCAGCCATGATCTTATTGAAAGGTAGAGCAGGCTTGGGGGGCCATTCAGCCTAGCCTGCTCCTGTTTCTTATGATATCTGATATCCTACCAAGTACATCTCCAGTCTCAACACCTGACTAATGCACCACGTCGCTCACATGATGACATTTTCTATCATTTATGACTCACCACTAACACACATGTGTTTCATCCCACCATCCAGTACTTAGCATTGTTGCAAGATTCACACTCACAGCTTGAACACACTGCCAACCTATGTCCAACAAATCACCAACTGTGCTGGATAAGCCAGGTCATGTCTTTTGCCTGGAATCATTGCCCAGGTTCCCCACATTCCTGCATTTACAGGGGCTGGATTTGGATAGGTTCCAATCCCCTCTGTACCCTCAAGTCCAGCAGCGTGGTCCAAGCGACATCTGGGCCTCAGGCAGGAAACTACGGACACCCCCGCCACCAATCACTCCAATGCCTCTTCTCCAAATCTGGGGGTGAAGCTTTGTCAGCTAATTTACTTAAAACTGAAGTAAATATTTATAAAATATTAAACAATTAAAATATAAAGAATAAAGTTAATTAAGAACACAAAAATAAAAGCAAAATAATTTGAAAATATTAATTTAATTTCCTCTGCTTCTGAATCCATAGACCTGGAATTCCCATTGATATCAATGGGGTTTCAAATCTTGCACTAGGTCTGACCTGCACAGGCTCTGAGTGAAGTTTCCATAAGTGTAATGCTGGGGAATCCCAGTGGGACTAAACTTCCTCATGTCCTACGCCAAAGTTGGGTATTCACACCTGCAAGTATGTGTGTGAAAGTCCCAGGTTTACAAATGGATGAGCTGCACTGATTGTAATTGCAACTGTTGGCAAAACTTGTTGCAATCTGGCTCATTTCCCTTCCTCTTGGTTCAAGAAATTGTATCACCACTAATCATCTCAGATCAGGGATGGGCAATAAATGTTTGCTTTGCAAGTAAAAATCGTATGCCAAAAATGGAAAAGAATGTCTTAATCACAAAAGACAGGCTCAGCACAATATTACACCCAAATCTGGGATCAACTGGTTTGTGCAGATCTTTTGAGTTCTTTATATTAAATATCAGCTGCTCTACCTGGCATTGCTCAGGTTATTATGTTGGCAATCATAATATTTGCATTTATTTCCATGCAGTCGAGTTTTATAACACTCCTTGTAAACAAAATAAAATCTAACTTAAATACATAATTATTCCATGAATAATATAATTAGGTGGTTACATTATGTATGTTAACTAAAATTACCAATAAAAACATACATACTGAAAATAAATATGTATACAAAATGATTTCAATGTTGAAGTGCTTCAGAATACACTTTTATTTATTGCTTTTAAAAAATGTATGGAGATTAGTTCTGTCTCCAACTCTGGGGCAACTTACTTATAGTTGACCACAGGAAAAGCCTTGAGTTTCGAGATTAAGGTCGACAACTTTTAGTGATTGTCCTTAATGCGCATGGCAAAACTAAGTTGAACAGGGAACTGAAGTCGCTTGAATTAAAGTTCGATCAGATATGGATAATTGGTATCTGAGGAATTAAAGATGTTTTCCCCTGTCATTTCTGTAGCCTCAATTACATGTGCCAGTAATTGTTGAACTGATAATCTCATGCTGTTGCATAATATCAGTGGATCAAAATTCCTGATTAGCATGGTTGGAGCTCCTTCCTTTAGTTCAAACTTATGTGATGACACACCAAATGGTAACAGGAAGTTTAAAAATTCAGTAGGAAAATGTACAGCCTCATTAATGTCTGTCACACAATTTATATCGTACAGGATGTCCAGGAAGCTTTGAAAGAAGGTCTTTATTTGTGGCCTGCGCTGCATCAGTTTTTGGGGCTAAAACTGCTCTTTCAAACAACCATTGATAATTGAAATAGTGTGTGACATTTGCTTCAGATCATGAAGTGATGTTACAAATCAGCCCAAGATTTTTATCAAAAATATTCTTGCAGATGGATCGCCTGTCAAATGTGCTGGCATACTAGCTTTTTAGTGTAATCGTTTAACGTTTTCCCAAATATATGATATGATAATACAGGCTATCAGTTCATCTGCTTTAGTAACTCATGGAATTATCGGTAGTGTTTGACGAAAATCTCCAGTTAGCATAAAGTAACACCTCCCATTAATGTATTATTTTGTCTAAGATCTTGCAATGTTCGATCTAATGCTTCAATGGCTGTTTTGTGAACCGTTATACATTCATCCCAGACAATAAGTTTACAATCTTTTAGATTTTTTTCCTTTGCAGTTCCCCAACCAAGATTACATGTCGGAGTCTCCATATTTATCCATATTAAAGGGTGTTTAAAAGTCAAATGTGCAGCTTCCCCACCCATCAAAAGTGTTAAAGCAGTTCCTGATGATGTCACAGCCAGGGCAATCAGATTTTGTCTTTGAACTTTAGCCAAAAGTAAATTATGTAGATTTTCCTGTTCCACTAGAAGCATCCGAAAAATATATGATTCCTTAGTCATTGTAAGCAGCCTCTGTAATAGTATCCGACATTTCTTTGGTGTATCCCTAAATTTGGTTCTTTCTCTTGGATATATTCGTCTAACCAGTTTAAATTGTAGCTAGTCTTCCACAGAAACTTGGTGCACAAATTTCCAGTTTCTCTTTATGGTTCAAGGTAGATCAAAAGTACTTAGGTCAGGTCCACTCAACTACTTAGTACCTCAAAAATTGATCTGAAAACAATCTCATCAATTTTCAATGGGAAAATTAAAAGTAGGCCCCCTATGGGCAATGAAGGAACTTCCTAAGGTGGCTTCAGAAAAATTAAGAGTGAAATGCACATCCTTATACTAAACCCAACTTTCATGCAAAATTTCACATTTGCAGGTTGTTTCAGGACATACGCATTATTCTTATGACATCCTACAGTATCCCATTCTTTTTTTGGCAAGGGAATGATGGATATAATTTTGAACTGAAATAGATAAACCTGATTTCAAAACAACCAGAACTGAAGAAAGCCTCAGAAATGTACATGAAAAATAGATCTGAAAAAAAACTCAACAATTTTCAAGGGGGAAAATTAAAATTAGGTCCCTTTAGGCTTCCTATGGGGGGGTTTAGAAAATAAGAGTGTAGTGCTCATCTTTATACTAAATGTAACTTATGCAGAATTTCATTTTCCTAGGTTGTTTCATTCATGAGCTACGCGTGGCACACATGGACATTTTATTTTGTTATATATCTTTAGATTGCCAAACACCACTGCCAGAATTCTACTAAAGTGTGAAATAGCAATGAGAAGGTAAAAATCTTGTATAGCAACAGCCAGAAGAAATCAAATAAAAACTAACTTGTAATTTGTCAATGAACATTTTAAAAAGATCCTTCATACTGCTTTGAGAGGTTCCTTATACAGCCTAGTAAATGTCTAACTGTGCAAGCATAAGAGAAAGTATCTACTGAAACAACGAGCTCCAAATGGGAGCTCTGGCATCAAGTCAGTGTTGCAAGTTAACTGAAATCACTATATCATTCAAGAATATCAAGCAGCTGTTAATTTTGAGTGCACTAACAACTTCGCCAAAGCTATGTGTATTTCACAACAGGGACATGTACTTGCCTCAGATGCCATTGCGGATCCTCAATTTCACTTACACAGAAGACACATGCAATGGAGCTGAATTTTTCGCATTGTTAGCTGCTGGAAGAAATCACATTACAAATTAATGCCATGCTGTGAAAAGTAAATGCCATACTTCAATTTGATTCTTGGTTATCTAGTTTGTGGTTGCTACAGAATTTAAACGTGTTGCAGACAAAACAAATATATTCAGAGCTGAAGGGGAAAAACTACCAATACTGAAAACCTACATCTGTAATGTATAAGCATCTGTGATATTTGGGATACTTCATACTACTTATCTACAGATCTTCAGAACTCTACATTTGTTATAAGCACATATCCCAAATCAGAAACATTATATTAACATTTCTTACAACAAGACATACCAGATGACTGGAACTTTCTGTCCAAGCACTCACTCCCTTAATGACCTTTTAATTTTCACCAGATCTGTTTTTTGCATTTCTGTTGAGCTCTAGCACACCGAGATGAGAACACTGCTTTACACCAACCTCTTAGGATAAAAACAGTCCTTACCTGGATAATTGATTCCTGCTCATGAAATACAAGCTAGCTGTATTACTACAAGTAGATCTGTTTGGGATGGAGGTTATAAATGTGGATGGATAATGAAGGGCATGTTTCTGTTGGCAGTCCCCAGCATCAAAGGTCCTGCCATTGCTTCAATATTCCCTTCCATTGTTCTCTCATTATTTTTTTCCCTCCTACCTATAGTGTATCTATCTGCACGGGTGTACTGTTCTCTGTGTTTCCATGTGGGCAGACATATGATAATGTGATTGAAGAGGAGAGTCATGCAGAATGCCTGCTTTGCAACAATATAGCAGACAGTGCACAGCAATGAGTTTGAAGAGTCAATATGTACAGTAAAACTCAGATCATCTGGCATGCTTGAGAATTTTAATGGTGCCCTATTGGCAGATTCTCCAGACAATTGAATGTTATTCCTATTAATATCCCAATTCACTTTTATTTCACTTTTTTTGATAATACACAGTAGCATGATAAATTTTGCAGTGAGCCAAATGTGTTAAAGAAAGGACAGGAGACAATGGAGCCCCAGTGTGTTTAAAGAGAATGAAATGGAGCCCTGGTGAACTTAAAGGGAGCATAGAAAATTGGGCCCTGGTTAGTTTAAAGAGTGTGTGGGGTGGAAAACAACACCAAGATTAATTTAAAGGGGGCCCCAGCGAGCAGATGCTGAACCATTGGGATTTCTGAACAACTAGAGAGTGGATTTTTGTCGTTTGACTGTATAAAGGTTACAAAGGTAGAAAATACTGGAAGCACTCAGCAGGCCAGGCAGCACCAGTGGAGAGAGAAACAGAGTTGATGTTTCTGGTCAAGAATCCTTTAGCAGAACTAGAAAAATGAGAAGACGTGTGCTATAAGTTGCGAAGAGGGGGAAAGAACAGAGGGAACATTTGAGTTAGGGTAGACTAAAGATTTCACGTTATTGATTACTTTAAGAACCAGTAGTATGAAATGGGAAATTAAAAAAATTAAAACAGAATAGTACAGCCATATCCGTGAAGAGCGAGAGAAAATATAGTGGGAGGGGTTATCAGAAATGGTTAAATTCAATTTTGAGTACTGATAGTTATGAAACAATAAGACCAAAAGTAAGGTTCAGTACCTTGAGCTTACATTAGTCACCATTAGAGCAATGTAGGGGCAGAAGACAAAAAGATCACAGTGGGAATGGGATGAAGAATTGGAGTCAGGTTTGCCCTTGGGGACTGCATGGCAATGTCATGCAAAGCAGTCACCCAACCTGCATTTGCTTTCTCCAATGTAGAGAAGATCACACTGTGAGCACAGAATGCATTGCCCGGAAGAAAAGCAAGTATATTGCACTTCACCTTGAAGGACTCTTTAGGTGGGAAGGGAAGAGGTAAAAACCAGGTGTTGCATCTCTGATGTTTACATGGGAAGGTGCCGTGAGAGGGGGAGTGGTTGGTGGAGATGGAAGAGTGGACCGGTAAGCCGTGGAGAGAATGGTCCCTTCAGAATGCTGACAGGGGAAGGGTGTGGCAAATGGTGGAATCCTGTTGGCAGTAGTGAAAATTATAAAAGATAACCCACTGTATGTGGAGATTGGTAGTGTGGAAGGTGAAGACACGAGGAACACTATACTTGTTCCAGCTGGGAGAAGAGGTAGAGCAGAGGTGCATGAAATAGAGGGGACTATTCAAGCCTCCAAAATGGCAAAGCAAACCACTTATTTGCCATTATTGCCAAATTCAAACAGGGAATCCAATAGAACAAACAGGGAATCCAATGGACCACCTGGTATCGACCTAGGCACTGAGTTTGGATATGGCTAAGTTGCTTTTATCACAATCAACCTTGCAAATCCTCCTCACAGCCATGTGGGGACTGGTGTCCAAAATGGAACAGTTGTCTAAGAGTCATCAAACAACAGTCTGACACAGTCGGACTCATTGAGTCACACTTTCTAGATACTGTAATTTACCAGCACAACCATCACAGTCCCTGCATACATCTTATTGCACAGCCAGGACAAACCCACCAGTGGTGACAGTGCAGTGGCAGACAGGATGGAGAGAGTAGGCCTTGGAGTCCTCAACGTTGACTCCAGTCCTCATGAAGTCTCATGACATCAGATCAAACGTAGGCAAGGAAGCCTTCACATACAGTTATAGAGTCATACAGCATGGAAACAGGCTCTTCATCCCAAATCATCCAGGCCGACTGTGTTGCCCTGTGAGCTTGTCCCATCTGCCCACATTTGGCTAATAGCCCTCTAAACCACTCCTATCCATGTACTTATCTAGATGGCTTTTAAACATTACTAATGTGCCCACCTCAACCACTAATTCCGGCAGCTTATTCCAAATATGCACCACCCTTTGTGTGAAGAAGCTGCCCCTGATGTCCCTTTTAAATCACCTCTGATCTTAAATCTATGCCCTCTTGTTTTTAGCACCCCTCCCTGGGAAAAAGACTGTGCGCTTTCACCCTGTCTATGCCCCTTGTGGTCTTATATCAGGTCACCCCTCAATCTCCTACATTCCAGGGAATACAATCCTAGTCTGCACAACTTCTCCTTGTAACTCAGGCCCCCAAGTCTAGGCAACATTCTGTTAATTTTTTCTGCAATCTTTCTAGTTTAATAACATCTTTCCTATAACATTCACTGAGTCCCCCACCATCAACATACTGGAGATTACTAACTCAACTGGACCAGCCATGTAAATATACCATGGCTACTAGTCTAGGTCATAGACTGGGTATCCTGTGGTGAGTGACTAACTACCTGATAGCCCAAAGCCTTTCCACCATCTACAAGGCACAAGTCAGAACCATAATGGAATACTCTCCACTTGCCTAGAAGAGAGCAATTCCAAGAAAAGAAGCTTGACATCATACAGACAAATAACTCACTTGAATTGATGCCCCATCAACAACCCGAAACATTCATTCCCGCTACCATCAGCAGTAGACACAATCTATAAATACACTGCAGTTACTCATCTAAGCAACTCAAACAGCACCTCCCAGATCTGTGACCTCTACCACAAGATGAACAAGTAGGTGCACAGGAACACCACCAACTACACATTTCTCTCCAAGTCACCATCCTGATTTGGAAATACAACATTGGGTCTTAGTCCCATAACTCCTTACGCAACCACACTGCAGAAATATCTTCTCCAAAAGGACCATAGCAGTTCAGGAAGGCAGTTCACCACTACCTTCTCAAGGACAATAAATACCGGCCATGTCAGCAATGCCTAGGTCTCATTTAAGGGGCTACTTAGCCTCTATACACATACTTCTGCAATTTCCTGCAGAGCATTCTGGTGATTGAGGAAGCTCCTACTTTTAGCCAGAGTTATTTCACATGAGGTGCACTTTCTGGTCTTATTACCCTCCTACCTTGGCGCTTATGGGTTGGTCCCTCTGGGTTTACTATTGGAGTTAGGGCTGAAGGACAAGCATCATGTGCAGGGTGGACGTTTCCAGATAGATGGAAAGAAGAGCTCATGTCTGGGGGTCTTATCCACCTGAGTGCACTGGAGACCAGTTCTTTCTCCAAGTGTCCTAAAGCCAGTGTGTCCAAATGCTAAGGCTCTGTAAGTCAGTCATCGTCTATGGGCAGAGCTACAGCTTCTCAGTTGTGCCTGGATAGTTCTGTCTTTAGGAATAAAGGGCATCACCACCCTGAACTTCCTAGTCTTCTGTCAATGATTTATGTGTAAGGTCAGGTCCTGCAGCATAGGCTTTCTGCAAATGGTGCAAAGGGAAATGCCATGAAAGAAACAAAGGGCAGGAAGAAGTAGCATTGATCCAAAAACAAAATAAAATAAATACTGTAAAGCTAAGATAAAAGCATGAAATACTGGAAATAGTCAGTAGGTCAGGCAACCTCTGTGAAGAGAGAGAGAGAGAGAGAAAGAGAGAGAGAGAGAGAGACACACACACACACACACACACACACACACACAACATGATCTGAACTGTTCTTGATGAAAGATCGTCGATCTGAAACAAATTCTCTCTCTCTCTTCATTGACGCTGTCTGATCTGCTGTGCATTGCAGGATTTTCTGTTTTTAATACATAAATTGGATTGACTTAGGGATCTGCATGAGTTGAATAACTAGCAGACATTGTTAAAATTCCCTCACACTGATCATTTAGTATACATCTCGTAGTATATCCACGTTATTCCTGCAATAGTTCCAAATCCTTGTTGACCTGGAATTCCAAAGTATGCTAGGAATTTGGACTCATAGATTCAAAGGATAGCCTTCAAAATGTATCTTTTTACAGACAAAGTGCACTTGCTATTTGTCAGCCCAAGTCTGGACATTGTCCAGGTCTTACATTTTACTATGGCTTTTTGACACCACAGGAGGTAACAACCTCT
>JAUZTB010000011.1:25812451-25822808 GCA_034780895.1 Rhynchobatus australiae
GTAAAAAAGGGATTTAATGTAGTGTAATGTAGTATAAATGGGTGTTTCAGAATTAGGTTTATTATGACATTATGTTGTGAAATCTGTTGTTTTGTGGCACCAGTACAGTGCAGGACATAAAAATTACTATAAGTTACAAAAATAAATAAATAGTGCAAAAGAGGAATAATGAAGTTATTAACCATTCAGAAATCTGAATGGTTTCTCAGAAAGGAAGATGCTATTCCTGAGATGTTTGAGTGTGGGTCTTCAGGTTCCTGTACCTCCTCCCCGATGGTAGTAATGTGAAGAGGGCATGTCTCGGATGGTGAGGGTCGGGTCCTTAATGATGGATGCCACCATCTCTTGAGGATGTCCTCAATGGCGGGGAGGGATGTGCCAGTGATGGAGCTGGCTAATTCTACAACCCTCTGCAGCCTCTTTTGATCCTGCGCATTGGTGCCTCCATGGGCGGCGATGATGCAATCAGTCAGAATGCTCTCCACTGTACATCTGCAGAAATTTTCAAGAGTCTCCTAATGAAGGAGAGCCACTGGCATGGCTTCTTCATGATTGCAGCAATGTGTTGGGCCCAAGATAGATCCTCTGAGATGTTGATACCCAGGAACTTGAAGCTGCTCACCCTTTCCACTGCTGACCCCTCATGAGGACTGGTGTGTGTTCTCCTGACTTCCCTTCCTGAAGTCCACAATCAATTCCTTGGTCTTCCTGACATTGAGTGTGAGGTTGTTGTTGCAACACCACTCAACCAGCCTCCTCCTCTTATCTCACCTATCTCGCTCCTTGACATCTCATCACCATCCGAGATTCTGCCAACAACAGTGGGGTCATCGGCGAATTTACAGATGGTGTTTGAGCTGTACCTAGCGACACACACACACAGGTGGACTCGGAGGGCCAAAGGGCCTGTTTCCGTGCTGTATCTCTCTATGCCTCTATTTTGAAATTATGTTGAAAATCAATTTAAAAAAACTGCAGATGCTGGAAATCAGAAATAAAATCAGATCTGATAAAGGATCTTCAACTTGAAATGTTAGCTGTTTCTCTTTCCATATATGTTGCCTAACCTAATGAGTTTCCTCAGCACTTTCTGTTTTGTATTTCTGAAATTCTGTTGTTGGATACCAGTGCACAGCTGTGATAACTTAAACTTTTGGATTAAGCCAAGCAGATACTGGTTCAAGTTAGGGAAGGACATTTTTAGGGCATGGAAGAAAAATTCTCCTTACACTTTGTATTCAGGATCTGGAAAGAGCTTTCAAGTAAAATAATGGAGACAAAGAAAATGCAGAAATATTTATTGGGCTGATATTAGTGCCTTCATATATTAAAATGAGTCTTCATTGTAAATTATCAGACTGGTCGACACCTCTGCTATGGTAGCTGGCAAAATAGTTTTATGTGAGTTACAGTCCCATATGGTAATTTCAGAGCTTTAACAATTGGTTCAGGGTCCTTATTTAATAAAACTCGTAACATTAACTAAAAGTCAGAATTGCTGCTGAAGAAAAACAGAATTGTATGAATATGCTTGTGAATTTTGTTTCTATAGCAACATTAATCCCATCATATTTGTCATTAGAGAGGGAAATATGTTATTAACTTAAAATTGTGTAATTCTCAGATACTACCAATTCTCAAAAAATAATTGATTCTTATTTCCAATATTGGCTTCTAATTCAATATCCCCTTTCTTGAGAAGAGTTGGCTCACAGGTCAGACCACTGCAAGTAAACTGTGATCCAAGCTTCAGAATAGCTTCCTGAATCTTCTTGTAAGAGCCCAATTCATGAGGCTATGTGAAGTATTCCAGAAGACCTCAGTCTCTGGGCTTAGGAATGGGAAAGTGAGCCAGTGTTCACGTGGTTGTCCGATGGTGTTTACTGAAAGAATACATGTCTCAATGTCAAATGGGAACAGGAATAATTTTGTTGTGATCTCTTTGACCCCCACACACCCCTTACAACTGCTGCTGCAATCCATTTGGCACTTAAGAAAGGAAGTACTAAAATTTGTTAAAAACATTCACCAAGTTTAGTCACTGAATTAAGTCCAAGACGAAATAAAAACAGAAAGTGCTATCTTCAACTTGATATATTAACTCAGTTCCTCTTTCCACAAGATACTGCCTGACCAGGAATGTGCCAGGAGAACTGCCTGGAGCTGGGAGCAGGGTCAAGTGTGCAGCTGGATGTAGGGCTGCTAACATGGGCAGGAGTGTGGTCTTCAGCTGGGAGTGGGCTCAGGTCTGCAGCCGGAGCATAGTGGGGATGTGGCCAAGGGTGCAGATGGTGCATGGATGGAATGAAGTCATATGAGTGGACAGAGAGTGGCTAGAATCAGGGCCAGGTGAACATAAGCAGATGGAGTAGAACCAGGAACGTGGGCCCATGTGCCTAGAGAGAGAGTCGGATATAAGGGCTGAAAGGAAGGAGGCTGGGGGAAGGCAGGAAGAGGTCAAAGAGCAGAAGTGGAAGAGGATACTCAAAGTGAAGACCACGCATGCTAACTGTTGCACAACCACTATCCCATGTTAAAAGAAACCACTGTGCCAAGTGAAGGGCATTGTAAACCTGTAAACATGTCACAAAGTATGTCAGTTCTTTTAACAAAAGCCTCCAACAAGAATTTAAGTATTTAAAAAAAAGTCAGCTGCTGATAACAAAAATATATTTTGTCATAAATACAAAAGGGCTGCATCTGTGGAAAGAGAAACAGAGTTAACGTTTCAGGTTAAAGGCCCTTCATCAAATGTTAACTCTGCTTCTGCTGCTCAGTGTTTCCAGCATTTTCTACTCTTATGTAAGATTTCCAGCATCTGAGTTCATTCCAAGCAAAAATAAAAACAGAAAATGCTTTTTTTTTCAGGACAGCTAAAGTGATATTTCTCAGTACCTTTGAACGAAAGAAGGATGCGGAACAAGGTAAATGTACAGCTCAGTGAAAATGAAAAAAAATTCCTGATACTGGAAATCTAAAAAACAAAAAATGCTGGAAATAGCTAGCAGGTCAGACTGCATCTGTGGGAAAAGTAAGAGTCAGTGTTTCAGGTTGGAGAAGTTCTCAGCCCGTCTCTCTTCCCACAGATGCAGTCTGACCTGCTAAGTATTTCCAGCATTTTCTCCATGTGTTTCACATTATTTTATAAAGTAAAATACATAACTTAATTGTATTCATGTGAGAGTTTGCCTACCATTCTGGGTGCTATAGACAATGTTGAGGATTTAGTCATTGTACATCGCAGTTAGTTAAAAACTTAACCAATCACAATTTTCAAAATCTGAGGCATTTATTTGCAATGTATTGGCACTAATGTCAACCAAAGAACTACTGGGTGATTTAAAGAAATGCTCATTTCTCTCACTAAGCTTGAAAGCATCAAACAAATACAGCCACAAGTTGTTCCCAGTTCCAATGCATTATTTTTTTTCCAATGACCGACATGAAAGCAAAAATCATAGCGTTTACTTCTCTACCAAGTGAGCTGTTTGATTTGTGATGTGAATTTCTTCCCTAACTGATCCTGAAAAGTTATCTCAATAGAAAACTTGTTGGACTTTGTATGGATAATACTAATATAAATGTTGGTGCTGCTAAACAAGTTGGAAAAAGCAATACAAGGCAAAACTTGCAGGTCAGATTAGCAGGCCATTGAAAATTACTGCACTAGGATCTCACCATTCTCTGTCTTCAGTCGCCTTCCCATATTTGGTTTCTCTAAACTCTGGAATCTCTTCACTAAACATCTCAATGTCTTCACCTGCCTCTTCTCCTAAAACCTCAACTCATTGATCGCACCTTCTAATATTTTAAACAACATCCATTTATTTCTGATTGCGCCCCTATGATGTATTCTGGGATATTTTCCTATGTAGTATTTGTTATATAAATACCAGTTGTTCTTGTGCTTAAACAGCTCAATGCAATCTGCAACTAATGTAAAATAAAAACATAATTTAAAACTAGACTTACTGAGATTGCAAGTATAAACATTATATTTCTGTGTTTCATTTCACTTCCACATTGGAACTCTGCAAACCATAATTATTCCTTAATACAGCTGGAAACTCAGAACTAGAAAGCTAATCAAGCTTTGTGTCAAATCATGTAAACAGATGGTTTATGAAGCAATGAATATGCAAGCTAAGGGACTGAGGAAACCCAGTCCCTACAGCTGAAAACATGCAGTAAAATAGTAAATTCCTCTAATTTTATGTCCTTACATTTGTGGTATGTCCACTGGGTTCTATTACAGTAGAAACTAGCAGTTCATTGCCAAATCTGACAAACAGCATTCACTATTTTGTATTCCCAGTTCAAGTCTTTAAATTAAAATTCTACCAGCTTTACACATTAGGATATACGATATGTAGAAGTATAACCTGGGTGTCTGAGATTATGAATTCAGATGAAGTCATAAGTTTGTAATTACAAGGTATAATGTTGTACAAGATAAGTTGGGGCTGAAGATAGATATTTTCCATTATTATGACCTTACAAGTTATGTTGAAATCTAATAAAATGTCAGTGTCAGCATTCTATATTTCCAACTTACAACCTTTCAGAATAATGATTCAAAAAGTTAAAACAGAAAATGCTGGGAACACCCACAGGTCAGACAGCATCTGTGAATAGAGAAACAAAGTTAACATTTCAGGTCTGAGACACTTCAGAACTGATGAAGGTTCTCACCTGGAATATTAACTTTATTTCTCTTTCCATGGACACTGCCTGACCTGTTGAGAGCTTCCAGCATTTTCTGTTTTATTTCAGAATTCAAGTATCTGCAGTTACTTTTTAACTCCCAATGATTCAAGAAGGTTATTTGACAAGAGGAATTCCAGGCCCCATTCTAAGCATCTGGTAGATCTTTCAATATATAAAGTATGTTAGTATTCACAGAAACATTATTAGTTTTTTTTGTAATATTCCAGGAAAGATGTTAAAATTAGGTGCAAATCTAAAGCTTTCAACAATATCAAACCATGACTTACTTCCTGGTCTGGGATTTTAACTGGCAGTGAGTTTCTGCCAGAAAATTATTATTTCCCTTTACTTTACCATCAGTCCAGGAAATACGTGGGTTTGCCAATTTCTGCTAATGAGCATCACAGAAAATTTCTGAGACCCAAGGAGGCTATTCAACCCACTGATTCTGCACAAATCAAAAAAGAACTACCCAGCTTTCAACCACTGAGCTTCAACTCCTACCAACCACTGGGTGAGTTTTTTTCCCCCTCATTTTGCACTAATCCTCCTACCAATTATTTATCTTTATCCTCTGCTATTTGAGCACCCTGCTGAGGGAAATAGTTTCTTCCTATTTATTCCATCTAGGCATGTTAAAATTTTAAACATCTCACATAAATCATTTCCAACATCCATTCCAAAGAAAACAACCCTAGCTTAAAGAAACTTTCCCTCAATGCTAAAATTTTCCGGCCTTGACAACAACAAATGCCCTCTGCCATCTCCCATGCAATCATATCTTTACTAAACTATATCCTGTACCCAAGCTGTGGTCTACCTAACCTTGCATACTATACTGTGCCTTAGCTAATAAAAGCATCCTGACTACCTTTAGAACATCCTTATTCACCTGTCCTGCAACCTTTAATCAACTGGTGTACAATCCAAGCTCCCGCTGTTTCTCCATGCCACTCTGTTTCCTCACTCTCATTTATTATATAATCCCTTGCCTTACTGTACCTCTCAAATGAATTACCTCACTTGCCACTCTTCTGTCCTACAAACCAGATCACTACTTTCCTCCTGTCAACTTCATAGCCTTTTCTGTATCATTTAAAAACCTCTTTATCATATTCCCCATATTTAAGTCTAAGTTATTAAATATGTATTACAAGAGGAAGGAACTAAGTATTGAGCGTTGTGAAACTCCACTGGTAACTGTTTCGCGGTAACAAAAACACACATCAACCACTACCCTTCGCTTCCTGCCACTGAGAATTTTGGATTCAATTTGTCACTCTCCCTAGGATCTCATGGGTTTTTACCTTTTTTGATCTGCCTGCCATATGAGATCTCCTCAAAAGCCTTGATAAAATACACAGACTACATCAAATATATTGCCCTCATCAACCCTCTGTGCTACGTTCCCAAAAAAAATTCAATCACAACTGTTCCCCAACAAACTCATGCTGAATGACTTTGATTGATCTGTGCCTTCATAAATGAAGGTTTATACACTCCCTTGGAATTGATTTCAATAATTTATTCAAACTACCTGGCCTACACTTACTCAGTTTATCCCTTTCTCACTTTAAAAAAATGGAATATCAGCTGTCCTCCAATCCTCTGGCACAGGGAAAATTGAAAAATTTACTCAGATCCTTCGTACTTTCCTTCCTGGCTTCTTTTAACAGTTTGAGATACATTTTATCTGGACCTGTCGATTTTTCCATTTTAATATTTCATATTTCCTTACAACATGAGGCTATTCAGTCCATTGACTCTATGCAAGCTCCCAGAGCAATCTCATCAATGCAATTCCTCCACTTATTTCCCTGTAATCTATTCTCTCAATATGCCCATTAATACTTGTTGATTCTCCTATTCAACTGCACTAGGGAGAATTTACAGGCACCAAATAAATTAACAGCCAGCAAACCTTTGGGATGTGGGAGGAAACTGGGGCACCTGGAGTAAACCCATGCAATCACATGGAGAACATGTTAGCTCCACACAGACAGTACTGGAGGTTGATATGAAACTGGGTTGCTGGTCCTATTACACAGCTGTACTACCTGCAGCACCACTGTGCTGCTGAATTAATTAATACTTCCTCTTTTACTATTCTTTCATTTCTAATTACTCTTCCTGAATTTTAGTTCTCAGGTTATGAATAGAGTTGACCTCAATTTCCTTGCCATGAGCAACTCTGCAAGAGACTGTCCATTTGTACTTTAACATGATAACCCTATAGGAACCAAGACAATTTGATTTTAATGCCGCCACCTTTCATTTATATGATTCCGTCTTTGAATCCTGGCAGCTCTCACTGCTAATCCATTAGAGAAAGAATGAACTGGGACAGATGTCACATGATTATGCCAGTTATTTCTATGAAACCCTCAAATTCAGGATTTGTGAAGCAACATCTATTGTCCGATACTAATAGGTAAGGTAATCCACGATCACTGAAACTCTGTCTGAACTTTTCAATTGTAGTACATTGAAGTATTCATTTGATATATGTCCATCCATTTCAACTGAGCATCAATTATGAGCAGGAACATCTTCCCCAAGAAGGTTGTAGCATTAACAACATGGAGTCTACTCCATGGCTGCTTGAGCCATTTCCTAAGGTGCAGCGGTGCAGAAGCAGATACATTTCTGTTTTCTTGAGACTTGGTGCAAGCCTGCAATCCTAATTTCTTGTCAGAGTCTATTTTAAGTTACCATCTGTACGATCTGGCGAGTCCCTTCAGCCTAGTAATTCCTGGGGATGTCTAATGCCGAAGCAATTCCCAGCCTTGTGAGGGAATGATAACTCTAGCTCCCCATACAACACATCTGTCTCTTGGCACATGTTTCCTTCTGCATTAGCAAAAGCCTAGGTTTACCTTTCTAAAATTACATTTGGTTTGGTTCCAAACTGTGTGTTGTGCCACTTGTCCCATCTGTATACTGTTATTTGAAAGAGCTGGTCTCATTTGCAGGCCATTTGAGTTTCTACTTGCCAATTCAACTGCTCAGGCAATCTTCAGTGTCTTCTCAAAGGTCAGAATCACCTCTGATAACAATCACTTCCGAATCAGGCCATTACTCATCATGCACACTAATCTGTTCCTGATCATCTGAGAAAATGTGTTGGCAAAATTACTGCTTTGTGATAATTTCATCAGTTCAGCTACATAATCAGCAATGTTTCATTAGGTTTCTTTTTTTAATTCATTCAAGGGATATAGGCTTTGCAGACTGAGCCAACATTTACTTGCCCCCCCCTAATTGACCTTGAGAAGGTGGTGCGGAGCTGCCTTCTTGAACCACTATCGTCTTTGAGATGTAGGTATACCCACAATGCTGTTAGGGAAGGAGTTCCAGGATCTTGACCCAGTGATGGTGAAGGAAAGTCAAAACGGTGTGTGGCCTAGAAGACAACTTCCAGATGGCAGTGTTCACATGCTTTTGCTACTCTTGTCCTTGCCCAACCCAGTCCTAGCTGGTAGAGGCCATGGGTTTGGAAGGTGCTGTCTAAGGAGGCTTGGTAAGTTGCTGCTGTGCACCCTGTAGCCGGTACAAACTGCTGCTGCTGTGCATTAGTGATGGAGTCAGTGAATGGTTGTAAATGGGATGTCTTTCAAATGCTACCTAAACTTAAACGTCTGCATGATGTTGCCACACACCATTCTGACTTGGAAATATATTGCTGGCAGAGGGGGCAGATACATTAAGGACATTTAAGAGACTCTTAGATACCCACATGAATGATAGAGAAATGGGAGGGAAGGGTTAACATTTGGGAGGGAAGGGTTAGATATATATTAGAGCAGGATAAAATATCGGCACAACATTGTGGGCCTAAGGGCTTGTACTGTGCTGCCATGTTCTATGTTCTATGTATGTTCTAAAAGTAGATTATCAACTAATTCACCAATTCCTTATTTTTTTTTTATTACCAGGCTCCAATAAGGTTAGACCTCGTTTAGTTTCATCATCAGTGCTGCCTGCACCAAAGAAATGGTAGAGTATCTCACGATATGCCTCCCATGTCTGGGTTTGAGAATCAAATGCATCAATCAAGCCCATGTTTGTGGTCATACTCCTTTCCTTATTTTTTTAAACAGTCATAGAACATAGAACAGTACAGCACTGGACAGGCTATTTGGCGCATGATATTGTGCCGATCTTAGTGCCAATTTATACTAAATGTCCTCCTCCAGTATATCATCCATATTTCTCCATTGCTTTCATATACTGAGTCTACCTAACAGCCTCCTAAACTCCACCAAACTGCCTGATTCCACTTCTACCCTTGGTAACCCATTCCAAGCACCTAACACTCCCTGCGTAAAAAACACTCCTCACATCGCCTTTAAACTTCCCCCCTCTAACCTTAGAAGCATTACCTCTGGTGTTTGACATTTCTATCCTGGGGAAAAGATTCTGACTGTCTACCCTATCTCATAATTTTAAAATCTCATAATTTTAAAAGCTATCGTCTCCCCTCAGCCTCTGATGTTCTAGGGAGAACAACCCAAGTTTGTCCAACCTTTGCTTGTAGCTCATACCCTCTAATCCAGGCAGCATCCTTGTAAACCTCTTCTGCACTCTTTCCACAGTCTCCACATCCTTCTGAGAATAGCAAGACCAGAACTGCACACACAAGTGTGGTCTGAACAAAGTTTTATATAGCTGCAGAATGACTTCCTTACTCTTGTACTTAACATTGCTACCGATTAAGGCAAGCATTCCACATGCCTTCTTCAATATCTCATCCACTTGTGTAACCACTTTCAGTGAACCATGGACCTGAACCTCAAGATCCCTCTGTACCTTAATGCTATTCAGGGACTTACCATTAACTGTATACTTTCTCCTTTCATTTCACCTCCCAAGCTGCAACACCTCACACTTACCCTGATTAAACTCCATCTGCCACTTTGCTGCCCATATCTGTAACTGATCTGTATCCCATTGTATTTTTTGATAGTACTTTACACAGTCCACAACTCCACCAATCTTGGTGTAATCTGCAAATTTGCTAATCTACCCATCTACATTTTCATCCAGATCATTGATAATATAATATGTATATATATATATCACAAACAACAGAGGTCCCAGCACCAATCCTTGCGGAACACCACTGGTCACCACTCCAACCAGAATAACAGCCTTCCACCCCTATTCTCTGTCTTCTATTGGCAAGCCAGTTCAGAATCCAAACTTGCAATTCACCCAGGATCCCATGCACCTTTATCTTCTGAATCAACCTACCACGAGGGTCTTATCAAATGCCTTACTGAAGTCCTTGTAGATAATATCCATTGCCTCACCCTCATCAAGCACCTTTGTCACCTCCTCAAAAAACTCAGTCAAGTTTGTAATGCATGACCTGTTCTGCACAAAGCCATGCTGACTGTCTCTAAGCAGGCCATGCCTTTGCAAATGTGCATGAATCCTATCCCTTAGTATTCTCTCCAATAGCTTCCCTACCACTGACATGAGGCTCACTAGCCAATAATTACTTGGATTATCTCTATTTCCCTACTTGAAGAAAGGCACAGCATTTGCTACTCTCCAGTCCTCTGGGACCTCACCTGTTGCTAGTGAGGACACAAAGATCCTCGTCAAAGCCCTAGCAATCGCCTTGCTTGCTTCTTTCAATATTCTG
>JAUZTB010000011.1:26063485-26074961 GCA_034780895.1 Rhynchobatus australiae
AGAATAGTGCTAGTCAACAGCATTAACAGTGTAACCAATTCACTATCTGGAATATTCAGAACTCATATTCATTGCAGCTTTCATTCATAGCTTGCTTTCTTCTTTCAAAGTTAGTGGGCTAGTAGATACACTTAATTTAAAGCATCATTTGACACAGGGATGTCAGGAGAATGATTGCCTGGATGTGTACTATGTAATACTCTAAAATGCTTACCATCACCAGGACAAAACAGTTCACTTGACTAACACTTATTTATTGCCTCCTTAACAACTGGATCACCTTATCATCATTTCTTCATTACTAATGTGTTAAAATCTTGGAACTTTCGATCTAACAGCATCTAGAGAGTATGGACTACATTGGTTCAAAAAGCTTGATGCCACTAGGAATAGGCAAGAACCTCCCCCACCTCCATTCCTAACAGATCCGTTGCAACACTTAAGTAATGACAATACTCTTTGTTAAATATTACATAAATCAAATCTCAATTGCTCTCCGTCAAATACAAAATGCTCCCTCAAAATCTGATCACACTGTTGAAAATATTATATGACAATGCAAAAGATCAAAACTGTATAAATGCAGATGACTAATAAAATACTTTTCAAACTACAGCACTCAAGCTTCAAAACCATTCTAAGGTACAGAAACCAATGTCTTCATCAGTTTAAACATTTCATAAACTAAATCAATTAAACTCATGAACTCTGCGCATTGTGCAAACTTTGACCCTAGAGTCACATAATCGAAGTCAGTGAAGAGTGAAGAACATGAAAGCAAACAACAGTGGTATCAACTTGCACAAAAACCAGTGTCGATAGCTGATGAATAGGATATCTTCCCACTTGCTTATCTTTCAAGAATACTTAAGTATGTGGCACCATAATTTTGAACAACCTCTGTACCATTCAACAATAGTTCTGAAAATGAAAACATACAAGATATACAATACATACCCTCCACGCATGGTATCATGCACACCATAGGGTCCTGCATGAATGCCAAATTCTGCAATAGGAACACTGTCCTTCAGTTGGGATTTAAGTCCTCTGGTATTCTGTGGCAAACAATATGACAACAGTCTGAAAAGTAGCCTCTTATTGCTGGCATAATATAGTTTTCAAACAGGAATAGTATAACATTATGCAATTTAAAACAGTTGAATAATTCAGTAAAGGGCTCATTCAGTTATAAATTTGTATGATGTTTCTGACCTTGGGGCATAAATAGATGAAATACAGTGCCCAACGCCCCAAGTGCAGTAAGCAGCACCAACGCTAATTAGCACAGCGCAAACTATACTCCAGTTATTCATCTCCCAACATACAGAATGTTGATGGTGATATTAATTCCACAGTAGATCAGGCATCAACCCTGAACAGGAAAGCCACATGTAGTGTCAAATCAGGTTACGTTAGCTTGAACAGATATATAATTGATTATTGCACTTGTGTTATTGTAATTGATGCCAGCAACATTTCTCTAGAGAAAGAGCTCAAAAAATACAGAGGGTGATGAATCTCTGGAATTCTCTGCCCTGGAGGATTGTGGAGGCTAAATCATTGAGGGTATTTAAAGAGAAAGCAAACGATTTTTTTGAAAGATTAGGGAACTGAGGGTTATAGGGAACAGGCACTGAACTGGAGATGAGGCTTGGAGATGAGCCTCAATCATATTCAATGGCAGGCAGGCTTGAGGGGCTGAGTGGCCTACTACCACTCCTATGTTCTAATAGAGTAGTGCTATCTTCTAAATTCACTGCCATAGTTCCATCCTCCTCAAATTTTAAAATATCCAGATTTTGTTCTCCATTTTCCATAACACTTCTGCAGCCAGTAATCCTTTCAACCACGTCTTCACCTTTGTTGATCTAGTCACAATTAAAATCATCACTGTCACTCTGACCACCCCTAATTCAGTCCTTATCCCCACTGCCTTAAAACCAAAGGATGAAAGTATGAATATAATAAATAACTGAATTAACCAGTCATCTCCAAATTTGGTTTGATCACATAAAGCATGATTCAATCCTGCTCTTATCTGTCAAACTTGCCATTCCAAGAGTTCAAAGATAATCTCTGCCTTCTTTCTTCAAATGCAATATTAAATCTCTTTCCCAATTTGAACCTCTAACAGGTGTCCCTAAGATTATCTTCCCTCTTTAGCCCCAATGCAAAACACAAATCATTTCCTCTCTTGATCACTGAGCTCATCTTGCTCAGCATATACTTCCTCAACCCCATCTCCACCAGTACACCTCTTTTATCACCCATCTAAATGGGACCACATTTACCTGATCATTTTCGTATATGTCCAATATGGCCTGAAAAATCATCTGGAGTGGCTTCTCTTCTCAAGCCTGTAATATTACCCTTGGTGTCCCCCCATATGTTATCATCCATATCACTCAAAATCTCCTCAATTTCCTCGTGCTTTCCTAAAACATAGCTCTACCTCATTGTCAGTCTTGACCTCTATTTTGTCACACTGACTTTCCAACATCTGGTATTGTATATTAGCAGAAATATTGGGAAGACTGAAGTTCCTAAAACATTCTGCTAAATGGTCATCACTTTCTTTTCTTGCACTTCTTTCAATTTAATGTACTGCAATCAGCATTCATAATGTGATGTCTATAGTGGAGAAACTAATGTAGAAGAAACTACATTTCACAGCACTGTGTTCAGTTTGCAGGATCAACCTGGAGCTTCCAGTTGCCTGCCACTTTAATTCTCCATCTCGTTCCCACTTTGACCCACCCATGTTCTGTGAAGCTTGAGGAACAGCACATTATCTTCTGTCTGGACATATTACAGTCTGCTGGTCTCAATATTATACTGAACAACTTCAAGTAACTTGCTTTCACTGTTTGTATCAAAATTGGCTGGTTCTGCTGTAGGTCATCCATCTTTAATATTTTCTTTCTTTGTCTGTGTTCTCTCTAATAACTCTCATTAATCTATCAACCAGATAATTTCATCAACAGCTTATAACTATGGCAATTAGCTTCTAAGAGATATTCTCCTATACAGCCCTCCACTTCAGCAACATAAAATTAACTTGTTTTCTCTATCCGAGTTCCAAGGACAGGTTTTCCACCTGAAATGTTAACTCTGTTTCTCTTTCCACTGATGCTGCCTGACCTGCTGAGTACTTCTATTCACGTTTCAGGTCCTCAGCATCTGCCTTTTTTTTCTAAATTTCCACCTTCTAAACATTACCCATCTCCATGCTAGCCTCTAACTTGTCTGCTGCTGAAATCCTCTTCCATGCCTTTCTAAACTAAAGCCATTGAAAACTCTGATGTCAATGTCTTAACTTGAATCAAGTCCTGTTCACTCATCACACAAGCTCACCATCTTACAATGCCTGTTTTAAAATTCTTATTGTTGTTTTCAAATCCTTTACAGTTTCAATACTACCCTTGGCTGCCTGTGGCCCATGGGATATCTCTGCTGCTCCATTTCTGGTCTCTTGCTCACCTCTAAATATCATCTTTATGCCAATTCAGGTGCCAAGAACTCAAATGCTGGAATTCCCTCTTTAAAACTCACCACCTCACTACATCTCTTTCCACCTTTAAGATACTCCTTAGAACACAGAACGGTACAGCATAAGAACAGATCCTTTGGTCCACCGTGTCTGTGCTGATCATGATGCCTCTCATAATCGAATATACTTCTATCAGATCACTCCTCAGCCTCCAATGCTCCAGCGAAAACAATCCAAGTTTGTCCAACCTCTCCTTTTAGCTCATACACTCCAATCCAGACAACATCTTAAGTGAACCTCTTTTGCATCATCTCCAAAGCCTCCCTACAGTGTGACCAGAACTGCACATAATACTCCAAAGGGCCAAGTGAAGTTTTATACAGCTGCAACATGACTTGCCAACTTTTAAATTCCTGACCAACGAAGACAAGCATGCCATACATTTTTACCACCCTATCCGCAAGCATTACTTGAAATCTACTTGTTTGACAAAGCTTTTGTTGATCTGCCTGATTAGCAGAATTGCAGATGATATAGAGATTGGTGGAGTTGTTCACTGTGTGAAGGGAATCTTAGGCTACAGGGTGATAACAATGTGTAGGTGAAATGGGTTGAGAAATGGCAAATGAAGTTAAGTATGAGGTGATGCATTTTTGGGGGTACTAATGGCTAGGACATACACCATGAATGATAAGTCCTTGACAGTATTGAGGAATCTTGGTGTGCAAATCCAAAGATCCTTAAAGGTGGCGGCACAGGTAGATAACATGGTTAAGAAGGTATATGTTGCAGCAGTAAATACAAGAGCACAGAGGTTTTGCTCCAATTTTATAAAACATTGGTCAGACCTCAGCTGGAATACTGCGTGTTGTTCTGGTCACCATGCCGTAGGAAGGATGTGATAGTACTGGAGAGGGTGCAGAGGAGGTTCACCAGGATGTTGCCTGGGATGGAGTGTTTTAGTCACAAGGGGAGACTGGATACGCTTTGTCTGTTTTCCTGGAGCAGAGGAGGTTAAGAGGGAACATCACTGAGGTATATAAAATTATTAGGGGCATAGATAAAATAGACTGCTGGAAGATTTTCCCCTTGTCAAAGGGAATAAAACTACTAAAGGGTATAGAGTTAGGGAAAGGGGTAAGAAATTTAGAGGGGATTTAAGAGGGAGCTTTTTCACCCAGAGACTGGTGGAAGCAGAGTTGCTAACAGCACTTAAGTGTTGTTTAGATGAGCACTTGAATTACCACGGCATTGAAGGCTACAGGCCGACTGCTGGAAGATGGGATCAATACAAATGGATACCCACAGGTCAGCATGGATGTGGGAGCCCAAATAGCCAGTTTCCTTGCAGCATGGCTCTATGAATATTTTAAGTGCTTGGTTGTTAAATGAAGCTCCTCATAACATTTTGCTATGAGCAAGGCTCAATATAAAAATGTAAAAAGTAACTGCTGTGCCATCAACTACCATCATTCTATTTTACTAACACCTGGTTGGAGATCTTGGCTTTTTTGTTATAAATAACACTGGAGATGCTATCATAATATGAATAAACTAAAACTAATTACTGACAGATTTATATCATTTTAAATCAGTGGCCAGCTACTAGTGTCACTGCCCCATAGCTCCAGCGATCCCGCTTTAATCCTAACATCAGGTGCTATATATGTGGAATTGGCATGTTCACCCTCTGACCTTATGGGTTTCCTCTAACTACTACTGCTTCTCCCAACACCTCAAGGATGTGCAGGTTGGTAGGTTAATTTGCCACTGTAAATTGCCCTTGGTGTGCAAGTGAGTGGTACAATTTGGGGGGAATGAATCAGAATTTAGGGAGAATAAAATGGGATTAACGTAGGCTGTGTAAATGGGTACTTGATGCTCAGGGCAAACTCCCTGGAAGAGCCTGTTTCCGCTTCGTATGACTCTACCACATTTCTGTATTTCTCTCAACTCTACATAGCACTTACTCCTCCATTTCTCCTCCAAGAACACCCAGAATATGTTTTAAATAGATTAACTGATCAATTCCTCATCGCTCTATGTTTCTTTCTTGGAACCAATTGACAGTTCAGAAGTAGATTTGAATGCAAAATCTCTTGGCCTTCCGCAAGTCCTGGTGGGCGATATTTGAAAGTAAATTTTCTGTCATGAGCAATGGCTCATTTCATCATTACGTAGTTATAAATCCAAGGGAATTTTGGGCTGTCTCGCAACCTTTCCAAAAGGACAGAAGTACCATAAGAGCGGAAATATAATGAAGTAAAATATACAGAGTGCGAGGCCGTCTAATGCGCTAGTTAATATAAACGCAGCTGAGTCTCTGACTGAGGCTTTTTTGAAGGCGCTCTGACGATTCTAGAAATGATACACTGAGTGTCACAGAAATCCCTCCCGGCCTCAGCCCGGAACTCTGGAGTTTTTCAAGGGGTCACAAACACCTTGTCTCCGTGGGACCCGGTGCCTGCTGAGCGCTGGTGCCCGGTGTGCCGGAACACGGCGCCTAGATAAAGCCCAGGCCCACAGCCTGCATCCGGCTCGGTGACTAATCAAAATGAAAAGCAACATGTAACCCACGTACACCAGGCGCCGTCTCTTCCGCCAGCTGCGGAGGAGTTCCCACGCCCACCCCAGTACCGGACTGTACAGCCCGATCCGACCAGACTTGGGTCAAATCTGCCCCCAAATTTCAGCCTCACCATTTCGAGCGCCTCCTTTTCCTGCCGCGCCGCCGCTTCGCTTCGCGCTCGGCCGCGACTTCCGGCCTCGTGAGCGCGCCTGGCGTGACTTCCGGCTCGCCGGCAGTTGAACCGTCACTGGAGGAGCCCAGTGCCCAGATGGTTTCCTCTTCACTGTCTCGACGTCTTCTTGTAAGGAAAGACAAGTTAGGATATTTCAAAAAAAAAGTATGCGTCTGCACCTCAGACCACTCATGCCTGCAGGTACAGCAAGTAATTAGGAGGGTAAATGGAATATGCTACAACTGTGCAGGGGATTGGGAGGGGAGCAAACCTGGGAGTACCGTGTACAGTGTTGGTCACCTAATTTAAGGAGGGGTTTACTTATATTGTAGGCAGTTCAGAGAAGGTTCAACAACTTCATTCTGGGGACAGGAAAAGAAAAAAATAACTGCAGTTGAAATAAAACATAAGATGTTGAAAGCACTCAGCAGGTCAGGCAGCCTCTGTGGAAAGAGAAGCAGTTAATGTTTCAGGTCCCAGACCCTTCATCAGGAAAAGGGCCTCAACCTGAAACATTAACTTTTTCGTTCCAGAGATGATGCTTGACCTGCTGAGTGTTTCCAGCATTTTCTGTTTTGATCTAAGGATGAAAGGCTTGCATTATGAGGGAAGATGAAGCAGGTTGAGCCTCTGTTTATTGGAGTTTAAAAAAATGAGTGGGTTTTGAGGAGGCTTGACAGATTAGGTGCTGAGGTGCTGTGACCCCTAATGGGGAGTCCAGAACTAGGGGATATATTTTAAGAAGAAGGGGTTGACCATTGAAGGTGAGAAGAGATGAATTTCTTCTCTCAGAAGATTGCAGACTTTTGGAATTCTCCATCCCAGAGAGCTGTGGAGACTGCGTCAATGAAAATATTTAAGGTGGGAATAGAAGGACTCTAAGGAATAAAGGGATTGGACAAGAAAGTGGAGTTGCTGCCAAGATCAGTTCAGCAATAATCTTATGGAATGGTGGACCATTCCTATTTCTCATGTTCTAATTCTAGTTCAAAAATAGCTCATTTTGAACTATCACTCAAAAACAACAGTACTTAAAGGGGATAAATCATCTGGTCTAGATCTTGGATTGTTGAGGGAAACAAAGGTGGAAATATGAGGGTGTTGACCATAATTTTCCAAATATTAGCAGATGCAAGGCTAGTGCCTGAGGTATGGAGCATAACAAATCTTATACTTTATTCAAAAAAAAGGTTGTAAGGATTTACAGTAAATAATAGGTCAGTCAGTTTAACCTCAGTGCTGGGGAAACTTTGAAAAACAATAATTAGTGATGACAGTCACTTGGAGAAGTGTGGATTGATTGGAAGATGAGCAAAGATGTATTAAAACTGTAATATAAACTGTAAATAGTTCAATATGGTTTGATTAACTGAGTATTGGTGAGAGCAATGCAATTTACATCATGCATGAAGTCTTTCAAAGGGCATTTGATAAAGCATTGGATAATCGGCTCAGCGCAGGATTGGATCCCACAGAACAAAAGGGGCATTAAAATCATAGATAGAAAATTGGTGAACAAACAGTAAACATAGCATAGTAGTAAACAGTAGTTTTTCAAAATGGAGTGAGGTGCTCAGGTTTCAGTGCTAGAACTAGTGCTTTCCTTAGTGTATATTAATGGCTTAGACTTGGGTATACATAGCACAATTTCCAAACCTGCAGTTGATACAAAACTTTGAAGTGCAGTGAACCATGTATAGGCAAGCTGGTGAAATGGGTGGGCACATGGCTGATGCAAGGCAACACAGAAAAATGAAAAAAGTTTAACACTTTGGTAGGAAGGATGAGGAGAGGTGATATAAATTGTAAAAAGGATATAGGAACAGAGAAATTTGAGTATATGTGCACAAATGATTGAAAATGTAGAAGCAGGTTGAGAATCTGGTGAAAAAAGCATATGAGATACTGGGTTTATAAATTGAGGCATGGAGTACAAGAGCAAGAAATACATAATGCGCCTTTATAAAACACTTCTTCAGTATTAATTGGTGTATTGTATCCAGTTCCAGATATCACTCCTTGGGTAAGATGTGAAGGCCTTTGAGAGGGTGCAGAGGATATTTATTAGAATGATTCAAGGGATGAGGAGCTTTAGTTACGTAGAAAAATAGGAATAGCTGGGATTGTTTTGCTTGGAATGGAGGCAGTTGAGAGGGCATCTGATCAAGGTAATTAAAGCCATGTTGAGTCTAGACAGACTAGATGGAGAGAAACTGTGCCCATTAGCAGCAGCTTATTTGCAGCAGCATTAAAAATAACCCAAGGAGAAATTATTAAGTGGTTAGATCCTGGATTTATAGCTTGTGCAGTGGAGGAGACAACTTCAGTTGTTGACTTCAAATTAGTCCAGACAAATACTTGAAATGAAAAATGTTTCAAGGCTATGGTGAAAAGACAGAATAGTGGGATTTGTTGGATTGTTCTTGCTTAGGTCTGACACAAACTCTGGCCTCCCAGTGCTGTAAACTTTCTGTTATATGCATTTGTACAGCACTTCAACATGGTAAAGCAGCCTTACGAGATATAGGAGAGTAATCAGTCAAAAATTGACACCATGCCAAAGAAGATAACTTTAGGACAAATGTTCAAAAACTTCATCAAAGGTGTAGGTTTTAACTGCATCTTGGAGGAGCAGCAAAATGTTCAGACACACAGGGCTATTAAAAAAGAATCATTCATGCACAATCCATTGCACTTTGTGCTGTGTGGTTAAATTATTAAGAGCTAAACATACCATTTTATATATTTGGGTATCGAATATATGGAGATCTTTTTTTACTGCCCATTGAAGGGGTTGAGGGGAAAAATAGTCAAGGGAAAAAAATCAGGTAAAACTATCATGTATAATTTTGTATAATAATTTTGTATAATGTATAATAATTTCATACATTATACAGTTAATGTATGAAATATTTGCAAAAAAAATTTTGTGATGAATTTCTCAGGGTATTATCCTTATATTCCCCTGTAACTTCATGGAAGACCTATGGAAAAAAATATAGAGATGATGCAAAAAGCATTTACAGTGTTCTGGAATTTTTTGGTGACTTTTTTTTGCATATGATCACTAAATTTATATTGTTAATCTGCAAATGTTCACTCGAGGAGTCAGATGTAAATTTAGCAGGACAGATAAAGATTTTTAAAAAATGTATAGGATACCAACCCTTTTGTTGAAAGCCACATTTCCAACCAAAATAGAAAATCTTAATGATGCTGTTGCTATATGTTAAGTACATGCTCTTTGCACGGCTTGGAGACACAAATCCTAGAAATCAAAATTGCTTTAATTTAGTAGCCATTAAAGATTCCCTCCCACTGAGTTCAATTCACCCAATACATCTTCCTCCATCAGGGCAGGTGCTACTAAATGCCCTTATTCAGTTTCATATAATGAAACATACATGTAATGAGTTTAATTATATGTATCATGTGTTCCTTTGTATTTCTTGGCTGGCCCCAAAAGCATTAGCACTTGTTTTTTCCAGATTAAGTTCCATTGCCTACATTTATCTCAGTCCATTGATACTTTCCTGCAGCATAGAAGTTTCTTCCTTACCATCAATGATATGGCCAGGCTTGTCTCATCAGCATACTTCAGAATCATTACTCCTATATTTAAGTTCAAGTCACAAGTAAATGAAAAGCAATGGACCTGATGTTGACTGAGTCCTGCAGAACCACAGCTAGTCACTAATGCTCACATTGATAATCATCCTTTCCCTTCTTCCACTGATTCAATTTTCAATCCAGTCCTCTTGCTCAAATCCAGATCTTGAGCTCTTCCATTTGATGATATTTCCTGAATAGGTGATTGTCCAGGAAGCGGAAAGTATCCTGGATATCCCACAAGGCATAGGATATGCGTTCAATAGGATTAAGGAGTCCTGCCATGTCTCTTTTTACTAAAATAAGATCTAAAAATCCAACAAGCAGGAAAAAAATAGCTGTGATACAATCAATAAGCTTCCTGTTGACTACCGATGTCACTCTTTGTTTCTTTTGTTCTCAACATTACAATCTTGCTTCTTGCAGCTACTACACTCAGGTAAATCTGTTTGAGTCACTGAATGGTATTTCATTTCCTCTCTACACTGAATTCCCCACTAACCATATTTCCAGGTTTCACACTCCATTCAAGTTGTACATTATTCAATTTGCAGTTTCCATCCACATTTCACTTACCAATTCTGACACTGAAATGATTCCCGAGATCACGCTTAATTCAAGTTGTAATCCATCCCAATTGCATGTGTATGACCACACATCTGCATAGCTTTTATCTGTAAGATATAGGAAAAATGGAATTACAGAAGGAGGTTCAACATCAGCTCATCGGAACATTATGGAATAAAGTTTTATTGTTGAGTAATCTTCCAGTTTTCTTACATCAAGTTCTAGCAAAGCACATAATTGAAGTCAATGGGAACAATCTTACCAACCTGATATTCTTCTTCATAGTCCCTTAAGGTTGAGAATGACTTGCTTCCATTCAGTAGGTGCTGAGATGGCTGAAGAGTCTGTGAGGTTTGCAGACTCTACCACAGGTGGGTTAGAGGATACTTGAGGGCATGTGAGATGATAGTTAAGAAAGTTTGTGCTCTTTCTGTTGTTTCAGGATGGATCTGTGAGATCTAAGCTGTTCTGTGTCTTCCTGATTTGAATGGCCAGAAACCAGGTATTCCCATGAGTTGGGAGGATACTACATTTTTCAAGGAGACTTTAAGGACATTCTTGAAGCATTCTCTCTGTCCTCTAAATTTTTGCCTGTAATGGAGCTCAGAGTAGAGTGCATGTTGTTGAAGTCTGGTATCAGGCATATGGATGATGTGGCCTTAGCACTGAGGCTGGCTAAGTATGATCAGAACCTCTGCTGTGGATGTTGATCTGGGAGGCAATAAACCAAGAAATACTTGCTGCATGTAAGAATGGAATGGCAGTTGTCATGGGGGACTTTAACTTCCACATAAATTAGGCAAATCATGTTGGTCAAGGCAGTCTTCAGGAGGACTTTATAGAATGCATTTGTGATAGCTTTCTTGAACAACATGTCAGTGAACCTACAAGGGAAAATGCTATCTTAGATCTGGTAAAGTTAACAATCTTGTAGTTAGAGATCCTCTTGAAAAGAGTGATCACTGTATTATTGAATTTCTCATACAAATGGAGGGTGCAATAGTTCGATCTAAAACCAGTGTATTATGCCTAAACAAGAGGGACTACAATGGAATGAGGAAGGAGT
>JAUZTB010000011.1:26872706-26883977 GCA_034780895.1 Rhynchobatus australiae
CAATAATACAGTAGTACTAATTGGGTTATGACACTTAATCCTCAATGTTTTCAATATAATTAGAAATATAGAGAGAAACTCAATTTTATTAGTTTTGAAGGACAGACCAAAAAACCAGCAATTCTTCCTTTCAAACTTCATTAATGTCCCTTATGATAGAAACCAAGTAAAATACAATATACTTGGGTCTTATAAAAGGACACTTTACTCTACCCCACTTGAATGACCAATAAAGACACATGTCTTATTGGCAAAGTGAAGAGGGGTGGCATGAAATGGTTTATATTTATCCCCAAAAATTCAAATTTTACATTTGTATCTGCTGCATTGTACCTCCGGGATCTCAGCAGTTAATCTGTTGAACTCTTCCAAAATCTATCTGACTGCAGCTACATGTCCAGATAACTCATTTCCCAGTATCTTTTCTCTTGCCCCCTTTCTCTCCACATTGCCCACCCTCCCTTCCCCCATCAACACCTTCCTCAGTCCAGAATATGGATTACACAGGAGAAGCCATGAGTTCTCCAGATCAATCCAGTCAAGGAACCTCATCCAGCACTCAATTTGAGAAATCATGACAAAACAACACTTGGGTCATTAGTTCAGATAAATTCACTGATGATACCTCTGTTGTTGGTAGTATCTCAGATGGCAATGAAGGGGGCTTACATGAGTGAGATATATCAGCTGGTTGAGTGGTGTTGCAACAACAACCTCACTCAACATCAACAAGACCAAGGAACTGAATGTGAATTTCAGGAAGGGGAAGTCAGGAGAACACACACCAGTCCTCAGAGGGGTCAGCAGTGGAAAGGGTGAGCAGCATCTAGTTCCTAGGCATTAAATCTAAGAGGAACTATCCTGGGCCCAACACATTGATGCAATCACAAAGGCGGCACACCAGTGGCTCTACTTCGTTAAGAGTTTGAGATTCGGTATGTCGAAGACTCTTGCAAATTTCTTGATGTACAGTGGAGAGCATTCTGACTAGTTACATCACAGCCTGGTATGGAGCCTCCAATATACAGGATTGCAAGAGCTGCAGAAGGTTGTAGACTCTGCCAGCTCCATCACAGGAACATCCCTCACCACCATCGAGGACACCTTCAAGAAGTGGTGCCTTAAGGTGGCAGCATCCATCGTTAGGGACCCTCAATATCCCAGACATACCCTCTTCTCATTACTGCCATCAGGGAAGAGGTATAGGAGCCTGAAAACCCAACTCAATGATTCAGGAACAGCTTTGTTCCCTCTGCCATCAAATTTCTGAATAATCTATGAACACTACCTTTTTTTGCAATTTATAATTTATGTCTTTCCACTGTACTACTGCCACAAAACAAATTTTACATCAGATGTCAGTGATAATAAAATCCAATTCAGAATGCGATCCTGAGGTGCAGGGTGCAAGCAGGTTGTATAGCTAGAGCCCAGATGGGCTAAGAGTGTAGCTGGAATCAGATCAGGGAATCCAGAACACCAGGGGTCAGGAATATGCGTAGATTTGCACCTGGAGCTAGCATCCAGAGTGCTTGCATTTTTCCTGTTTCCCTTAAACACCTCCGCTCTACTAGAAAAGTTATATGTTTAAAAAAGGAAAAAAGCACATTTGGGTGTTGGTAGGATTAACACCCAATAGCCCCAAAAATAATCTGATACTACCAAAGTCCCAAGGAGGCCAAATTACATGGGTTTTACTCGATTTCCCACAGAACTGTCCATCACTTTCCAGTTCCTCAGCAGTACAATTCAAAGAGTGTCAGCTTTTACACTTGGGAGCACCTGACCCAACCTTGCCTCTAACACCTCCATTTACATCCTGAATGTGGCCTTTACTGGCAAACACATTCAAGCGAACTGCGCCCAAAATAGTCTCCACCCTACATGGCCCTTTCAGAAATTCAATGCCCACCCCATTTAGTAAACTTTTGCTTAGCCTTCCAGCTAACTTCATGACTTAATCAAAATTTCTGATCAAACTTTTGCAATGCTTTGGAACATTTTCCAACATTTAAAAAAATCACCAAACATTTTTATACTCACTTGACTTGCTTGTTGATAATAATGCCCACAGCATGTTGTGTAACATTATAAATTCTTCCAGTCTTCCCATGATAACATTTGTGAGGCATGCCCTTTTGAACAGTGCCTGTGCCCTAAAGAGAAAGGCAGTTTAATGTTACCAGAACGAGTTTTAAAATAACATCTATTAAACAAGGTTCATAAAGGTTCCTACAGAAAAAAAGATTATCCAAATAGAAGTTAATTCAAGACTTAAAAACACATTCTTTTAATCTGCATTTACTGACAATAACAAATTACTTCTCCAATGTACAGATATACTTATTTGCTACTATGTAGAATGAAGCCTGAGAGGCAATGAGGAAAGAATTCCAACAGTTTGAGGTCTGGATGCCCAAAAACAATCATTAACAGTGAGAACAGGAAGGGTAAATGCAACTGTGTCCAGCATTGCAGGAACACTAGAGTTCACAGGATTGACTGGTGGTAAGGAGAACCAAAGTTGCAATGAAGAGCAAATAATACAGCTGCAAATGGAGTAATCCTGCTCAGTTTAACCCTCAAAGTTTATTTTTGTGCAATGACAAGCCACATGGCCAATATACATCAAACTAAACTCCACTGACCAAAAGTTGAGCTATAGAGTGAATTCAGGTGAGTATTATTGGTGTCAGGGCAGAAGATTCCAGATACACCTCCTGAGATTGCATTTATCACTGCCATTTCTAATTTACATGTGATAATTTTCAGGAATATATAACTAAAAACTTAAAATATTTACATTTTAAATAGAGAAGTCATTCATAATAATCAATGAGATGAATGGAATTTTCATCCAAGATATAAAGCATGGAATCATTTAAAGATGATTAAATGGATAAACTGCAAAAAGGTAACAGCAGCACCTGATACCCATTAAACTCAGTGGACTCAAAAATAATGAATATCCCTTTTAATACATTAATATTTCTCCTTTAAAATATTTCAAATGCCCAATTTTCAGGGGTAATTTCCATGTAAGTGTTAGAATTTTTGCTGCAAAATAGCTTAGCTAGACATTAGCAAGGTTCCATTTAACACCAATAAAGACATTAATAAATACCTTGATGTCAACAATATCTCCCTTCTTGTAGATACTGAAATAGGTAGAGAGGGGAACAGGTCCTAAAAAGACAATTTACAACAAATTACATGTAACATGTGAATATGATACAAATTGCTACACTGGAGCTACACAATCCAATACAACTAAACAAATAAGTTTTGTTGCAACATGTTTCCTTGGTGTCCTCAGGCACAGCAGTTGTATTATAAATTGTTCTATAGGCTGCACAATGGCACAAGGTAGAGCCACTGTCTCACAGCACCAGGTACCAAATCTCGATCTTGGCTGTTGTCTATGTGGAATTTGCATGTTCTCCCTGTAACCCCTGGGTTTCCTCCAGACATCCAGTTTCTTCCCACATCTCATGCAGGTTTGTAGGTCTCTATAAATTGCCCCTAGGTTATACAAAGGTGGTAAAATCTAGGGAGAATTGATTACATAGAGAGAATAAAATGGTGTTAATGATTAATGTAGGATTTCTGTAAACGGGTGCTTGATGGTCAGCATGGACTCTTGTGGGCAAAGGGCTTATTTCTGTGCAGTATTATTAGAGAGCTACACACTAACAGAACAGAATTGTGACAACTTCAAAATGAACATTCTCCAACCATGCATCGAGATTTCATGAAAACTGACACTTAGTCATGTTGCTTAGTCATATCCCAACACAAGGAAGGAAGGCTTACTTAGGATAAGACAGATGTATTTCAAACAGGAAGAGGGGAAATGAATATAAATGTAGGTAGGTTATGCTTCACTTGTACAGGCAACCCCTGTTACAAGGGAAGGAGGGTATTCCTAGAAAATATTCTGTATCACGATTTTCCATACTGCCAGTTGAAAAGATAAATCTTACATTTATTTACCTTTTAAATCACACTAATTCTGCAAGGGCAAATTTCATTCTGCATTTTTGGGTAGCAATTTGTGAATTCTGCAAGGGTGATATTCTGTTACCCAAACAACTGTAATACAGGGTTTGTCTGTATAGGACATTGGTGAGTCTGTACCTGGAGTACTCTGTAGTATTGATCTCTTATTGGAAGGATGCTATTGCACAGGAAGCCGTTCAGAGAAGGTTTACTAGACTAATACCTGGAATGAGCAGGTTGTCTCACAAAGAAAAGTTGAACAGGGTAGGTTTGTATTTGTCAGAGTTTGGAAAAGTGATTGAAATAAAGGATCCTGAGAATATTGACAGGGTGGATGTGGAGAGGATGTTTCCTTTAGTGCAAGAATCTAGAACTAGAATCACTGTTTAAAAATAAAGGACTACCCATTTAAGAGAAACATTAGACAACTTTTTCCTCATAACAGCCGAATGCCTTAGCAACACTTCTTCAATGGCCTGTGGATGAAGCATCCATGAAAATTAAGGCAGAAAAAATACCTCATAACGTGAAAGGGTAGCACAAATTAAATACCATTAAATAGTGGAGCAGACACAAGGGGCCAAGTGACCTACTCCTAAATTATATCCACAGGAACCATCTAATTTTTCTATTAAACATTGAAGAGAAAATGAAATAATTACTTTCCAGAACATTCACTCCCTTTTTTACTCTGCCACACCAACTTTCAATTAAACAATTCTGAAATGCCAAATATTCTATTTGCTCTCAGCACCGGTGAAATAATTGGTTCAACTTGCCCCAGAGGGCAATCAAGAGAGTTCAATCATCATCGAGCAATAGTTTTTTTTTGAAATCCACATATTGGCATTATCAACCAAACAAAATCAAAGGGCAGTGGTACAATAAATCAGATATCATTTCATTGGCTTATCCTGAATCCAAAAATCAGAAATCTTGTATTGAGTAAAGGAATATGTGGAGTACTTTCCATTTATCTTCCTCTATTCCCAACGGCTGACTTCAATCAACACCTGATCTGTCGCAGGGTTTCTACTAATCACTGTGCAGCAAGCCACAAAAACTTCCACAAGATGGGTTTAATTTGACCTCATAAATCCCAAGAAAAGTCAGCAGAGTTGATGAGGAAGGAATCAACGTCTGCACAATATCCCTTATTAGATCAAACCCGTATTTCTCAGCAGCTCTAGTTTTCTAACGAAACGTGATACAAGGATCAGTAGCTGTAAATAAAGGATTCTCACCATGCTTGCGGAAAGGCCTTGCGAACATATATCGCGTTCCCCTCCTTTTACCCCTAGTGTTAGTCATCTTGAACGTTCACTGAAAAAGAATGTGCAAGGTTTAATACATTGAAAACCTCTAACCCCTGCGCGGTACGGATAGAAGTGTATCTGATATATCTAACACCAAATGGTTTCAAGGAGTGAACAATTTAGACGATCGTGGGATGCAGCTAACACTAGCCGGGTCTAAGCTCACTACCCCATCCTCCCGGGCCCGGGGCCCGATGGATTTAGCGGGACGGGCGCCGGTTTCCCCCACCGCTCCCTCCCACGTTACCGCGGCACCGAGCACCCCCTCCCGCCGCCACATGTCCAGGCCTCAGCCCGGCCGCGCCAACCCAGGCACCGGCACTCCGTGCAAACCCCGGTCACCAGCGCTACCCCGCCACAACCCGCGCTTCACAGCACCATGAGACCCCCTATTAGCCCAGAACCCCACTTCCACGGATATTTTCCGGTCAGTTTATCGGCGCTGGAAGCACAGCTCCACCGGCCGCTACCTGCGAGATGGCGCCGCTGCGCGGAAAGGGCGAATGGGGGCCTCGCGCTCCTTACATGGCAATGGTGGCTGGCTATTCCGCGCCTGATCAGGAAACCCAATTCGTCCGAAGGTCGGCAGCTACTGCGTGTGCAAATATATATAAACATCGCGCTCGCATCTCAACATCCACGTGAAAATTTAAAACAAATTGGCGAAATGGTTCTTCAGAACCCAGCGAGTGGGACTCACGGTGGTCACGTGATCCTGGGTGGGGTGGGGCTCACTACGGTTTACTTAACGTGCAGAGGCTCTCATGGGGCTGGGAGCAATGAGTGGCTTGTGCTCAATATGGTTCAAAATATGGGGGGGTGTATTGAAGGGCATAATCTCAAAGAGTTATTCCAGGACTCTCCTTAAGAATGAAGGGTCCATGAATATTCTCGTTATAGAAGATTTACTTGCTGCAAGTGGAATTGATTTTACCAATAAAAACAAATCCGATCTAACATTTAACTGCTCTGCATTATATGGGTGAAATTGCATGCAAATATGAATATAGAAAATCTTGCTTTAAGTTCGTATTGCAATTGTGAAAGTTCAATAGTGTCAAGTTTTTTGCTTGAAATTTCCGTAGACGAATGACTTTATTCACTTTAGAATCAGGATTCAACTATGGGTGAGAGAAATCCCAAATGAGCACAATATGTTCTTGCCAGCTGCTCACTAGGACATGCAACAAAAACAGCCTCAACATATACAGCGCCTCTGATGTAGAAAAATATCCCAAGGCACTCTGATAAAAGGTAATCAAGCTGAAATTGTAATTGTTTCTCTCTCCAGAATTGCTGTCTAATCTACTTAGTACTTCCAGCATATTCTGTTTTTATATCAAGACTCAACTGGAATATAATCAAAAAATAACAGCAAACCATATATTAGAGAAGATGATCAAAAGCTGTCAGAGAGTGTAATCTTAAAGGAGGAAAGAGGGACAGATGGTGTTTGGAAGGAAATTCCGAGCTTCAGAACATTGAACAGTACAGCACAGGAACAGGCCCTTAGGTCCACTATGTTGTGCCAAACTAATTAAACTAATAATTAAATGCTTAACTAAACTAATCCCTTCTGCCTGCACAATGTCCATATCCCACTATCCATGTGCCTATCTAAGACTCTCTATCATATTTGCCCCCACCAACACCCCTGGCAGCACATTCCAGGCACTCAATACTCTTTGTGTAAAAATAATTGCCCCGCACATCTCCTTTGAAATCACCCCCTCTCACCTTAAATGCATGCCCTCTAGTATTAGACATTTCGACCCTGGGGAAAAGATACCGGCTGTCTATCTATGCCTCTTATAATCTTATAAACTGCTATCAGGTCTCCACTCAGCCTCCAATCACTCCAGAGAAAACAACCCTAGTTTGTCCAACCTCTCCTTATAGCACATGCCCTCTAATCCAGGCAGCATCCTGGTAAACCTCTTCTGCACCGTCTCCAAAGCCTCCACATCCTTCCTGTAATGGGGTGACCAAAAGACCTCCTTTCTCTGATGATGCTCAGGGGACCTAAGTCCTTCTGATCCGGGCCTAGTGTGTGGAATTTGATGGAGCTGTTTTTAGCTATAATGCCAGGGTCTCCACGTAGACATAACAAAATTCCTGTCATACAATAGTTTGTTCCCAGCACCTTTCCCCACCCAATTTTTCAGTAAATCCATAACGGATAGAAAACAACTCAAGGATGTGTTCTGCTCTGTTATCAACTACCTCTAGCATTTCATGAGTCAGAACAAAAGACAGCTACATTAATGCATACAGGAAAATGGTAAATACACCATGTTTCACAGAGGAAGTGCTGGGGCAGAACCTAATGAGGGACTTGCACAAATGCCCATCAACTAAGTTAAGAGCTTTCCCAAGAAGGCAATATGATGTCATCTTTATTTCCTGCTGTAGGAAACCTTGAAGATCTTCTGCAGCAAATGCCTGCCTGCAGAATGAGAAAATTCCTCAGCACAGGCTGGACCTTATCTGGTATTTGTAAATGATCAAACCCAGAAATATAATTGAGTCACTGAGGTGATTTTAAGTTTTGCCCCATTGGAATGGCTTATCCACCATTACTCTCAAACTCAAATTAACAGATAGGGGTACAATTGCCCTGCTATGTCAAAAGATTAGTCCAGCAGAAACTCCACTTCCAAAGGAGACTGTGCCCATTCTTTCTGGAAACACCCCATCATAATATAAATGGTACTGCACAAAAGAAGTCAGTATGTTGTAAATGGCCATCAATCATAGGATTCCACCAACCATACCTATGAGATTTAATGCATTTAACTAACTAGTTATGGCAAACTATCTTCACAGGACTCAGTGTGGTCTCTTCTACTTTGAAAATGCAGATTGGTTGACAGCTTTGCAGAACACTATTATTCAGCTCCTTGAGCCTGTCCCACCTTTTAATAAGATCATAGCTGATCTGCCATAGGCCTCAAGTCCTCTTCTGTGCCAGTTCCTCATAGCCCTCAGTTCTCTGTTATTTCGAAGATTGATCTACCTTCTTAAATAGCCCCATTGATGTAGCCTCTACAACCCTCTGGGGCAGAGAATTCCAGAGATTTACCACTCTCTATAGGAAGTAATTCTTAAGCACCTGAGTTTTACACGAGCAACCCAAGGACAACCCTAAGCTTCCACTTGCTTGTCAATTTAATTCTCAAAAATTCAGTTTGGATTCTGCCAAAGTCACTCAGCTCCTGATGTCATTACAGCCTCAGTCCAAATGTGGACAAAAGAGCTGAACTCCAGTGGTGAAGTGAGAGTAATTGCCCTTGACATCAAGGGAGTATTTGATTGAGTATGGCATCAAGGAGCCCTGGATCAACTGGAGGCAATGGGAATTGGGGGAAACCCTCCGCAGGTTGGAAGATGGCTATGGTGTTTGGAGGTCAATCAGCCCATCCACAAGGTCTCTTCAGGAGTTCTTCAGGGTAGTGTCCTAAGCTCAACCATCTTCAGCTGCTTCATCAATGATCTTCAATCACAAGGTTAGAAGTAGGAATGTTCACTGATGGTTGCACAATGCTCAGCACCATTTGTGAGACCTCAGATAGTGAAGCAGTCCGCAACCAAATGCAGCAAGACCTGGACGATGTCCAGGCCTGGGCTGATAGGTGCCAGCTAAGTCCCAGGCAATGATGATATCCAACAAGAGAAAATCCAGCTCACTCCCTGACATACAATGGTATTACCATCAGTGAATCTCCCACGAACAATATGCTTAGGGTTACCATTGACCAGAAACTAAACTGGAGTAACCATAAACACAATGTGGCTACAAGAGCAGGTCAGAGGCTAGGAATCCTGTGGCGAGTATGTCACCTCCTAATTCCCTAAAACTGTCCACTATCTACAAATCAGGAGGGTGAGGGAAAACTGTCCACGTGCCTGGATGAGTGCAACTTCAGCAACACTCAGAAAGCTTGAAACCATACAGGATATAACAGTCTGCTTGATTGGCACCTCCACAATTATTCACTCACTCCACCACTGACACACAGTTGCAGCAGTTTATACCATCAACAGAATGCACTGCAGTAAGACTACTTAGACAGCACCTTCCAAACTTATAACCTCTATCAGGTAGAAGGAAAAGGGCAGCAAGAGCTTGGGAACACCACCACCCGGAAGCTGCCCTCCAAGCCACACACAATTCTGAGTTGAGAATATATTGCCGTTCCTTCACCGTCGCTGGGTCAAAATCCTGGAATTCTCTTCCTAACAGCATTATGAGCATACCCACACCTCAAGGACTGTAGTAGTTCAAGAAGGCAGCTCACCACCACTGTCTCAAGGGCAGCTAGGGGTGGGTAATTAAATGCTGGCTCAGCCTGCGAAGCCCACATTGCTTTAACGAATTGAAAAAAAAACACTCTGACCTGTCTGTCTGTGACCTTCTACACTGTTCCAAAGAAACCAATGTAAGTTTGAAGAACAGCACCTTCTGTCTGGGCACATTGTCACCCTTTGGATTTAATATCAGATTTGATAGTTTCAGATAACTTGCTCTCCCATCTTCACCAACTACTCTTTTGCATTTTTCCATGTAACTGGTTCTCCCATACCCCTTCATTTCTTCTCCTTGCTCATCCTATCTCAATACTTGCTCCTTGACTCCATTTCCACTGAATTGCTGACCACTCAACTGCTGTTCATCGCTCTCATTATTAGCTGATATTATAAATTATTCAAAATAAACAGAAAATGCTGGAATTACTCAATGGGTCACATAGATTTTGTGGAAGGAGAAACAACTAGTATTTGGATGACCTTTCAGAGCTTGGAATTTGCACATATGCTGTTTGCTTTACTGAGCATTTCCATTGTTTTGGTTTTATTTCAGATTTTCAGCATCCTTATTCTTAGCTTTTATGTTGTTGTATGTTATTCTATCTCTTGGGTCTGGCCCACCCATTCGAAACCAGGAATCTCACCATCTTCCTCAGAGAACGCACCCTCTCCAGCTTTGATACAATTGACCACGACATTTTCTCTGCTCTGTTGTCCAATGGTAGGCTCGAAGATTGGGATGAATTCAGAATCCAGCAAAGGAGGATTAAATAAATAATCAACACGGAGAAAAACTATGAGGGTAAATTAGCAAGAAATATAAAAAATTATAACTATCTGCTCTTTAAGTATATGCAGAGGAAGAGAGAGGACAAAGTGAAAAATCCCCTTAGAGGATTAGGCTGGGGAACTAGTTAAGGGGACAAGGAAACAGCGGTGGAGTTAAACAGATATTTTGCACCAGTCTTTATGGTCGAAAATACTACAGAAGTCCCACTAAGAGTAAAAAAAAAGGGACATAAATTAAATCCCATCACCACCACTAGAGAATCAACAATAAGCAAAATACTGAGCTAAAGGCTGATAAGTCCCTAGACCTCTGGGTCTGTAGGCTAGGATCTTGAAAGAAGTGGGTACAGAGATAGTGGATGGATTAGTTGTAATCTCCCAAAAATCCTTTGATTCTGCAAAGGTTCTGAAGGACTGGGAAAATGCCAATGCAACACACTTGTACAAAAATGAGTGGGAGGCAATGAGTAGGTAACTAAAAGTTGATTAGCCTCATGTCTATGATTGGAAAAATGTTAGAATGATTTTTTAAGGAGGTAATAGCAAAACATTTGGATAGTCATAATCTGATCAAGCAGAAGCAACATTGCTTTATGAAAGGGAAATCATGTACAGGAAATTTATTAGGGTTCTTTGAGGAAGTATCACACAGAGTGTATAAAACGGAAACCAGTAGATATTTCAGGATTTTCAAAAGTTGCTACTCAAAAGGCTACTGCAAGGCAAGAGCTCATGATGTTAGAGAAAATATATTAGCATAAATAGAGGATTGGCTAAGGAGCAGTAAGCAACTTTTAATCAATAGGGTGTCAGAGAGATCAGTGCTGGGATCACAAATGTTTACAATATATATTAATGA
>JAUZTB010000011.1:26898720-26910111 GCA_034780895.1 Rhynchobatus australiae
ATAATGGGTGGCCTGATGCTATAAAACCTCATGTGGTTTAAAGTAAATAGTGAGGACTCCCAGGCAACACTCTCTCACCTGTATAGCACTGTCTCCCCTTCTCTTTTGGCAGTGGGACAGGACATACATAGAGATTAAGCCAGAGCAGTGAAAGACTGCAGATGCTGGAAATCCTGAAACAAAACACAAAATGTTGGAGGTAGCATCTGTGGAGAGAGGAATAGAATTAAGTATTCAGATCAGTGAGATCCTGAAAGTGTAAATTGTTTCAGTCTGACTTGCATGATCTACAGTATTTTCTGTTCCTTGACTAATCGAGGCAGATCTAGACACAAGCTTTCAAATGTTTGTGAGGATAACTTTGATAGGCTGGAAGTGACATTGTGTCTAAATTTGATGATTAAACTGATGCCAGGAGGTCCATTCAGATTTATTCTTCTAATTTAGCTTCAGTGCTTTTACTACAGCTGAGTGATTTGCCCAGGCATTTCAGTCAACCACATCGCTGTACATGTCGGCCAGGTAAGAATGGCAGATTTTCTTTCTTGAAGAGCTTCAGTGAACCAGATGTTTTTTTGTAATGACAATTCAGAAGTTTTATAATGATCATTTTTAAAAATTATTTCCAGTGTATTAACTGAATTTAACTTCCACAGTTGGATTAGTAGGATAAATTCCCTTGTGGATTGTTCATCCAGGTCTCTGAGATACTAGTCTGGTAACTTAGACAGTGCACCGCCACTTTTCCCCTAATGAAAGGGAAATCCTGATGGCACTTCAACTGTTCCAGTGCTGCTTCTTTCAGTTTACTTGAGACTTTTCCAAATATTCAAAATATTGTTAGTTATTTCAGAATTAAAGTGGATTAAGTCAGTGGTTTGCCCCAGTTAATCAAAACTCCTGATAAACAGACCTTAAGAGGTTGAAAGACATTTCTGCTGAAATCTTGAATTTCAAACCTATTTTATATTCCTTTTTCTTATGAATAAGGGTGGAAATATTTTCCTTTCCCTGAACTGATGGTATTTTGCTCCAGTGAATTGAGTTAAATTTTGTATGGCTGGGACAAATTTTTCTCTTATTAGGAAAGGGGGGGGGGGAATTAACAGTTGCAGTCTGATGTACTTTCAGCTGTACAATCTGTCAGTGCTGCTCAAGCATTATATTTACTGTGCTATTGTCTTACCATTGAGTTAAATACATAATAAAATTGTTTTCCTATCATCTTCATGAGTGTGCCCAGGTAAATTAACTATGGTGCATTTGTACTGATCTTTACTTTCATGCAAGGAAATTTTCATTTGAAGTAACTTATCAGCAGAAAATATTTTATTCTTTGGAAGTCTGAAATACTTTTATAAGAGAATACTTGTGTAGTGCACTTCAGAGAGGCTAATATAACTTATTTGATTAAAATGTTATTGCATAGCTGTAGATTAAAACCAAATCACTGGTTTTGCTTCTGTAAATTGTCCTTTTTTTTCCCCTAAAATTTAATATTGCAGCATTTTAAGGCACAAATTTGTCTATCTGGGTAAGTTGAAGCTTTTGGGACTTAATATTGAATTTAACAATTTCAGGTAACCACATTTCTTTTGCTCCACAGATGTGGCTGTACCTTTTTCTGTTTCAGTTTGTATATTTTATTCTTTTGTCTCCAACTGCTGGTTTCTAAAGTAATTGTTGGTTTTCACCCTTGCACAGGCACGCCCCCTGTTCATTTCAGGACACACTTGTTTTCTCATTTTTCCAGTTCTGATGCAGCGTTCTTGACCCAAACCCTTGAAACCTAGACACTCTCCCAGTTTTTAAAGTAATTGTTGCCTTGACAACTTTGGTCTGCGTATTATTGCAATTATTCCCAATGATTTCTTTTATTTTCCTCTCTTTATCTGTTCACCCATCCCTCTGCCGAGTGCTTCGAACATTTTCTGTTTTGTCTCTGGGGACCTCTTTGCCTATTCGTATGATGCGCCCATGCCCTTTGTTTCAGTTTGACTCAGGTTTTTCAAAATGAAACCTGACTTGGGTTTGGTGGTTCATCTTTTATGCAGCTTCGTTTATCAACCGGTTCTGTTTCACTGCTAAGTTCCTTTGATTTATTAACATAAATGTTGATGTAAATTTGACTATTGCATTGTTTGACTTTTGAGAATATGTAGGCATTTGTACCATATGATGTAATCTTTCCCCATCTGTGTGTCAGCCAAGTAGGCGGGTAACATCTGTATTTTAGTTGATGCCTACAAAGGTGTGCAAGAGAAGGCAAATATGATTCTTTTTTTAAAATTCACAAAAATGTCAGAACCACCTGTTTTCTGTTCAGTAATTCCCCTAGAGCAGTGACCTAATTGGAAAGATTTTGTATTTTTAATCTTAGTTTCATATGATATTTATTTCCAATAGAAGAGGAAGCTAGGTTGTTTACTATTTGAATAGAACAACAAAGGACCAAGATAGAATCATTGCAGTACAGACAGAGGTCTGAGTGATTAAATGGAACACCGTTTTTCATGTCTCATCATTTTAAAACCAAGCAGTTTTGCACTTATTCTTTGAGATATAGATAACTGTAATTCAAAAAGTCAAACATTTAACAAAAGGATTGGTACCAGTAGAAATGACCATTAAACTATTCTATTGTAAAACTCCACCAGTTCACAATATCCTTAAAGGAACTGATCCCTGATGACCTTGCCTGATGTGGTTTATTGGTGACTCAATTTCCTCATTATCCCACTTGGCCTTAACTGTCCATAAGAATTTGACTAAAAGATTTGGATCTAGTTAATTGAAGAATACTGTTATGTGGAAAGGCTCAACAGTGTTTAATTTAACATGTGGTGGCCTGGCTTTCATGTGGACAGCAGATGTGTAATCAGATCCTCAGAGTGAATGGAAAGCCAAATAAGAAAAGGTTGAAAACTTAGATAATATTTGGAAAGTGATGCAGCATCCCTTATTCAGAAGAGAGCAAAGGAAAAGCAAGTGGGGAAGAAATAAGAAACAATATGAAAAAGACATTTTAAAATGATTACTTAATGAACAAGGTTTTTGAAATGTCTGAAACATTGACAGTGTATGACAAGAAGAAAAATTAGAAAGATAATACCTATGCGGTCAGCAAATATGTGAACTATTAAAGCAGGCTAAATTGGATATTGAAGTACAGATAGTCCCCGGGTTATGTAAGGGTTCTGTTCCTCAGAAGTATCCATAAGCTGATTTCTCCATAAGTCAGAGACATCTGTGTTCTATAGTTACTAATATCATATTGCTCTATGTACACGTTATTCTTTTCATTGAATATTCACCCTAGCACTACCTATAATTAAACTAATGGAATATATACAGTCTTTCATCATTAATGAATACTGTGAAACATTATTATTAACTTGATCAATGCTTTCAAAATATATGGGAGAATTTGCATAAAATTGGATATCAGTAACTCTGGGAGCCCCTGTATTTAAAGACTCGTACAGTGGAAATCAACTGAGGTAAGTCTGCAATTTAATGGAACAGCAAAACAGGTTGATGTAGGATGCAGATAACCCTACTGTCATTACACAAAAATGAATTGTCCTGAACCAGCCTTGATGCCAATGGGTGGGGAGTTGGTGGGAATGAGAGAGAGAGTAGTTTACAGGAAAATTAATGGCAAAATGGGATTGACAGGATTACTTCAAGAGCCAGCACAGAAGAAGATTGTTCAGCCCAATGTGTCTGTATTGTAAGGAAATATGAGTGATATGTTCTATCGTTTAGGAAAAGATAGCCAAGTTACCTCTCTTGCACTTTGTGATTAGTTAATATGAAATTGTCAGACTGAGTGAGTAGAAAATCAACTGTCTCTTGTAGAATGGCTGTTGTTGCATGTTGCCTGAATGGAACATGTATGGATAAAATTTGTAAGCTTGTTTATAACTCCACACCAATCATCACAAATAGGCATAGTCTGGTTTCTCAACAAACAGCCTTTTTCACCAGACAACTCGAACAGGTTTTCAGCTGAAACTTTAGGATCTACTTCCAGCTAAAGCAAGTGTAGTTTGTCCAGAAAATTGCATTGCTTAGAGGATAGTTGCATACAAATTAAATGTTTAAAGTAGATCACTGACATTTTATAGCAGTGCAGCAATCAGGCTTATTTACAGAGAAACTGCCCTGATGCAGGGTTTCAACAATTCCTCTTTTTCACCCTCTCTCCCCTGCATTGCTGCTTGACCTGTTGGGTTCCTCCAGCAGATTGTCTGTAGCTCCCATTTCCAGCATCTGCAGTGTCTTGTGCCTCTAATTGCCCAATCATCTCCATTCTGGTTGCAAATAGCCTTGTCACCATACGGTCTTATTTCAAGCAGGTAATGGCTACACCAAGTATACCTGGTACTTGCTCTATTCTCTCTCTGCTATGATTTAACTGCTTATTTGAATTTAGAAAGTCACTGAGGATGGAAATTGACCTTTTTCTGACCAGGTCCACATCAACTATTAAATACCATCTACGTTAATCCTGTTTTCCTTCTGTATCTCCTTGAACTCCAACCCACCTCCTGCCTACTACCCACTTGTACTAAATTTACAGTAGCCAATTACCCTTCCAATTAGCAAGTCATTCACCCAGGGGAAATGCATGCAGTCACAGACAGAACATATAAACTCCTCACAGGCAGCACCCCCAGTCAGGACTAAACCCTGATCTCTGGAGTTCTGAGGCAGCAGTACCACTATTCTGCCTGGTTTTAGACCTGTTTTACAAATGGTGTAGCATGCATAAAGATTTTTCTACCTCACTGGGTGAAAGAAGAGAAAGATGCTTAAAAATCTAACCTTGTTTATTGCAAATTTGAATTCAAAATGGATGGAGAATCTTGATTTTTAGATAAAACAATGGAAAAGTGAGGAAGCAAACGTAAGGAAAGCAGAAGGTCTTTGATGTTGAGATAGAGGACAGATTACTTTCAAGGGATACAAGGTTGTTCAAGGATCTTGAGTACACATTTTTTGGTTAAGTCATGATTAAAATATTGTGTCCTGTTTTAGGCACCCTACTTTAGGAAGGGTATAAGGATAGGGGAGTGAAAGAACTTCTCTGAGATCCTACCAGGCATGTGTGGCTTTATTTATAAGGAACAAACAAATCAGGGAAAATCTGATAACAGTCCTCAAAAGTGATTGGTTTTGATAAAGCAAATACTGTTGAACAATTTCACTAATTAGTAAGTTATCAGCTGGAGGTCATAAAGGTAGTCTCCTAATAAATGGAAAATTTAGGAGAAATTTTTGTTTGCAGAAGTTCAATCCTCCAGCACAAATCCTTCTGTAATATCTTTCAAAGGTGAAATGGATAAGTATTTGGAAAAAGAAAAACATCAAAGTGACTGTTTACTTCTCAATTCTGCGCAAGGATAGTAAACTATATTGGAGGGAGAAAGGCAAGTGGACAAACTGTCTTAAACAAATTAACTGAATGCAGTACTGTAGTGATTCATGATTGGTGGTTGAACATAAGCAAGGTAGAACTTGACATATAAATTTGGGGAATGAGACAACATCGAGAGAGGGAGGGAAAATGAAGACATTTTAAGGCTACATAGAGCAGGTCCTGGCAAGTAAAAATAAAAATTGGGTTGTGTGAAGTAAAATGAATGAGTTATGCAAAATATGTTCAGTTTTGATTGCAGGATTTTTGATTGGCAGCAGAATAAATCTCATTTGTGTTTCACAAATGGTTGCTTCTAATCTCATCTAAGTTTTGCCTTTTAAAAGATGCTTCTTTCTGAAAATAACATCTGGAGCAAGATCAGTGTCATTCCATTCTCTTTTATGAACCAGATACTATCAGAATTTGGTCAATAGTTAATATGTCAAATGCACAAATTGTCACTGGGGAAAAATAAATGTGTATAAAAGGAAAGATGTTCATGAATTTTGGAAAATATCCAAGCATTGTTTCTTTTCTCTTTTGCTTCTCTTTGGGAAACATAGCATTACTCCATCTGAACAACATTTTGTTTATCATCTGCATGAGTACACATAAAAAGAGTGAGCAAACTGTATGTAGCTGGTAACATAATCCCTAACAGTCTTTCATCATAAAATAAGGATCAATTACTGTAACAGCTAACAACTTGGATTTGTATAATCCTTTTAATTAATAAAAACAATTCTGCACTTTACAGAGCTATTAAGAAACAGAATTTGACACACAGCCTCAAGAAGAGATGATAGGGTAGAAAGAAGTAGCAGATTTAGGATACTCTTGAAGTAGTAGAGAGAAGTGGACAAGAATTAGGGTGAGAATTTGAATTATGGGCCCAAGCAGTTGAAAGCATGCTCATCAGTGGTGGAATGAACATGCAAGAGGAACACAGGGTCATGGGGCTACAAGACGGTATGGACAAGGTGATGGAGGGTTTTAAAAATGATCAAAATTTTAAAATTGATTTGTTGTTGGACCAGCAACCAGTGTAAATCATTGAGCACATAGGTAATGGGTGAGTGAGACTTGGTGTGAATTAGGATGTGGATAACAAAACCTGAATAAGCCTGAGCTTTTGTGGGATGGAAGATTAGGGGCTAGTTAGGAAGTGGTTTGAATTTTTAAGTCTAGAACTAAGAAAGATAGTAAAGGAGTATCCAATATATGAATAGGGAGTTATGGTTTAACATTTTTTTTCATGAAACTCCGTTAACGATAACACCAAGCTGGATATATATCGGGTCATATAGTTGCTAAGCAATACCTGAAAGGTTTCAGAAGTTTTGCTTGAGAAAATAGTTAACACTTAATTAACTTGTTTATTCATGATCAGAATCTTTCCTTAGCTGAGTTTGGAAGTTGTGTAAATAAGTAATCACTTGCCACTTATCCTCCTTGTGGAACTGTAAGTAGCTCTATGTGCTTAGTAGAGTAAAGTCCTGTTCAATAATGAGATACAGTTCACAGGAAAGTGCACACATTAGCACTTTAATGGGCCAGCTTGAGTCTGATTTTGATACAGTGGAAACTTGAAGGTTGTACCTGCACTGAACCCTGAACTTCAGATACTATGTGAAAATATCAACGTGAGATTACAAATTCTGCCTTAACTGTTGCAGAAGCATAGTCTGTTCTTACTTAAATTTCGTTGTTTACAGCCAACCAAAACAAACCATTAATTATTTTTTCATCTTTTTACTAGGGCATCAATGCCTCTGCTTTGGAGAAAGAGATTGGGCCTGAACAGTTTCCAATCAATGAGCATTATTTTGGTTTAGTCAATGTAAGTATCTGACATTTTTAAATGGCACCAGCAAATCAATTCTAATTAATTATTGTCATTGAAGTATTTTTAAAGCAGTTGCTAACTGGAATTTATAAATGGCTCAATTGCAAAGTCTTAAAAATCTTTGATTTCATTCTGTGTGATATTTCTAACTTTTAAAACATTTCATTTGGCATTTCAGGAGAGATGTCAGAGGTAGGTTTTTTTTACACAGTGGTGGGTGCCTGGAACACACTGCCAGAGGTGGTGGTAGGGGCTGATACAATAGGGTCATTTAAGAGCCTCTTAGAGAGGCATGTGGATGAGAGAAAAATAAAGAGTTGTGGAAGGTGAAGTGGAGAGGGGACTAGACTGACTGTGGATAAGGTTTACATAGGTCGGCACAACGTTGTGGGCTGAAGAGCCTGTACTTTTCTATGTTTATTAGTGCAGTACTAATAATGCTGAAGAAGCTCGAAGTCACTTAGTGCAAAGCTGCTCACATGGCACCCAATCCACAGTGTGTTCTATTTATAAAATGCCCTGGGGCAAGGTACCAAATCATCTTTGATAGTATTTCCTGAACCTGATGCAAATATTTCTCTATACCAAGATGTGTTGCCTTGTTGAAATACTAGAATTTGGCTCCTGACAGCACTGTGAGATTACCCCAGCACATAGACTGAAGCAGATCAGGTAGCTAATGATAACGGCGTAATGTTTACTTTTAATGATTTTAATTCGTGCTGAATAGTTAGGAACTTCATGAAACAATTTGGCTTGCTATAGTTTAAGAGCAGAATTGCACTATTTATTTGAAAGAAATTTTGCCTGACTAATTCGTGCCAGTCTGAGGTAGAAAACTTCCTCTGTGCAAATATGATTATGCCCCTACTCCTATAATGCATTTGTGAAGGTCTTCTGCCTTCATTTACATGTATCTAATCCAAAGATCATCTTGAGATTCATAGGTGTACACAAATAATGCATTAGTGTGGACTTAATTCAGCATGGCCTAAATTTACCCAGTACTGTATCATATAACTGTGATTGTTTTCATTATTTATTAAGACATTCTTACTGAATTAAGCAGAATATTTATCCAAAGGTCATCTTTGCACTTGAAATTCTTTAGCATCTGGTCCAATTTCCACATACATATTCGGATACATGAAACGGCTTGTGTTCCCATTGGGCAGATCCAAGTTTAGCATGTTCGCACGTGAAAAAAAGCAAGAAGCCCTGAGAATGAAGTGTGATAGTAGGCTATATATTTGATATATTTCTGATTGTAGCTCTATTTCTACTAATTTTATGCATGTATTTTAACATTTGACATTTGCACGTAGCTTCCATGAGAAATTTAGATGCAAATAGGAGCATAGAAAATGACCTAAATTCCAGTGCAAGTTAAATCCAAAATACATTGACCCAATATTTTAAAATAACTTAAACTGAAAGAAGATTTTGATTTTGTGTGCACACATGCACAATTAATTATGTATATATAATATGTAACCTTTATTTTGAAATAAAATACAACCTTTTTGCTCTTCCCTGGACTGGAAACAAAAGTTAAAAGATAATGTGTCACTTAGCAATAGATATTATGATTGACATCATTTCAGAATGGCTGGAATATGATCATTTTCTTGTGCAACTTTTAAAGTTTTACTTTAACAAACTGCTTTTGGCACTACCTGGTTACAGATTTCAACTTGTTCTGTCCTCTTATTTTTAGTTTGGGAATACCTGCTACTGTAATTCAGTCCTCCAGGCACTTTATTTTTGTCGTCCATTTCGAGAGAAAGTTCTAGCATACAAGAATCAGCCGAGGAGAAAGGAAAATCTACTCACGTGCTTGGCAGATCTCTTCCATAACATAGCCACACAAAAGAAGAAAGTTGGTGTAATACCTCCCAAGAAGTTTATAACAAGACTACGAAAAGAAAATGGTAAGTTTTTTTAATAAGGGAATTAGATCTGTTTAAATTGGTGACCATCAGGGATACAGTCAAAATAACAAGTTGTCAATGTTTTAAAATTAGTCACTAAAGCTACTGACAAATTTAAGTGGGAATGATTGATTGTTAGGCAGGTCACTGGGGAAAAGAAACTTTGTCTAACTTTTGTGTTGCAGTAATATCTTGAATTGATTTTAATATTTGGATGGCTCAGTAATTAATAAATTGCCTGAATATCTTGAAGCCTCCACACAGTAAAACTCCAGTAATCTGGTATTGATTGTTTGGAAATCATGATGTTTTGGCATCAGGTTGACCAGGGACCTTGGAAAATTTATCATACTACCATGTCAAATGTGAAAAATAAAACTATTTTGGAGGTAATATCCGCTAGTCCAGCACCACCAACGTCTTGAGGGTGCCAGATTATCAAAATTTTACTATACTAAGACTATCCCTATATATGTGCAATTAATGTTTTTCTTCCTATTTTGTCTTCTTTCCACCACCTTTCCTGAAAGTTTTGACCTAGTTTTCTATTCAAACACAGTCTGAGACTCTGTACATACTCTTGCCTTCTCAAATATGGGCTGCTTCTAGTTCCTAGACAATGCTAGGTTTTGCCTCTACTTCCTATTGAGCATGGCTTTATCTTTATCCATGTCTTTGTAATGTTTAAACTTATCTGTTCTTATGTTCTGGCTGACCTTCCATTCTTAAGTTTCTGTACCTGATAATTTGCTCAACGTCTCTGAGATTTCCACACACACAAAGTCCCATTCACAAATCAAAGTTATCTTTGATGGTTATTGGGTCTGGTTCTCTCAATGCCACATTGCTCTAGTGTTGGAAGGAACAAATGTTTAAGGTAGTGGATGTGGACTTCTTTGTCCTGGGTGAGTTCTTTAAATCTTGATTGAGCTGCATTTGGCTGAGTGGCTAGTATACTATCATAATCCTGATTTGTGCCTTGTAGATGGTGGAAAAGCTTTGGTGTTATAGGAGCGGAGTTACCTCCTGCAGGATAATGACTCTGATCTGTCTTTCAGCCATGGAATAAATGTGGCCAATCCATTGGAGTTTCTGTCAATTTTGAAGCAAGGATGTTGATTGTGTGATTTGGTGATGGCAATGCTATTGATGTCAACGATAGGTGATTAGATTTATTTATGTTGGAGATGGTCATTACCTGGCACTTTGATGATATAAATATTACTTTCCATTTATCAGCCCATGTCTAGGTATGCTGAAATAAAAACACACAATTCTGGAAAAACTCAGCATGTCAGGCCACATCTGTGGGAAGAGAAACAAGTTAACATTTCAGGTAGAAGATCAGTTCTGACAAAGGGACTTTCATCTGAAATATTAACTTCTGTTTCTCTTCCCACAGATGCTGCCTGAGCTGGTGAATAATTCCAGCATTTTCTGTTTTTAAGGTTTTTAATTTTTTGACTTGCCTATTAGTTAAAGATCATAGAATGTAGTGTAAATTGAGTAGTTTGTTTTAAAGTAAGTTGCGTTACAATAGTTATGACCTATTCATACAGTCAGATTTTTTTCACCACTCAAATTTTTTTTTGTTTCAGAACTTTTTGATAATTACATGCAACAAGATGCTCATGAGTTCCTGAACTATCTGTTAAACACTATTGCCGATATCCTGCAGGAAGAGAAAAAGCAAGAGAAACAAAACGGACAGCTACATAATGGTTGTATTAATGATGACAATGGCAATGACATACTGGAACCAACTTGGGTACATGAGATGTTTCAAGGAACATTAACTAACGAAACCAGATGTCTTAACTGTGAAACTGTAAGTTTGATGCTCAATAAACTTAACAGTTTTAAAATTGATGTATTTTATTGTTTGCAAGTTCTAGATGAATTTATTGAATGTTGAATTAGTTCATGGAATTTGGAAAGAGCTGGGGTGGAGATGACTAATTTGTCAGATGATAATTGTCAAAAGTTTATATTTGCGCTCCTTTCATTGTCTCTGGTGGCATGAATTACAGAGAATGTTATTTGATTAGTTGTGCCAGTGCTAGCTCCACATCAGAGTATCTAATGTAATCCCATGTCCCTGCACTCTTCACATTTTTTCCTCTTGAATTCCCTTTTTTGTGTGTTTGAATAATGGTTTGTGTTTTTTTTGCTTTTAAAAACAGAAACCT